>JADNRZ010000049.1:0-94586 GCA_015501605.1 Panaeolus papilionaceus | reverse complement strand
ATAAATCGCAGTAAGTTGGTTTCCCTCCAAAGAACTCCTAGGTCCAGAGTGAGCGATGTTTCAAGGACAACACAGGAAATGGGACTGCTTACCTTGAAAACCTGGTCTTTTAATTGTTCAAAGGTCTTTTCCGCTCGACTGCGCGTCCGTTCACTGTGAAGGGTATCCCACATTGTTGTGGTAACAGTCACTGAACCAGTCGTCTCACCCAACGATTCTTTCAACATTTTGATCGTTCGCCGCCTGCTTCCTGGAAGGCGAGTTACTGTGATCGGAGTGAGAAACGATATAGTAAAGTACATTGCAGAACTAGCACAAAGTTAGTTGGATATTCTCCCCTAGGAATTGTGGTATCAAAGGGAACAGCTTACCAATTCTGTTCTAGCCAATCTCCGAGCATATCCATGACCTCGATCTCCGATATCTTATCATCGGAAAATCCTGGTGTATCAACCAGGTAAATTACCCGGCCAGTGTATCGCCGCACAACGTTGACAAGCTTGTAAGCAGTAACATGCTGAGTAAACCCAGCGAGCTGATCGCTCGAAATAGCAAGGTTCTGTGAGCCTCCTGCAAGCGCCTCAATAAACTTGAAGAGGCAAAGACATATTCAGTCTAAGGTGAATTGGGTGGTAATGTGGTGCACAGTGTTTTACTTACTGTACTCTTCCCGGCACCAGTCGGCCCCATGATGCTAAATAGTTTCATTCATTAGGAAAACAAAAAGACCATGACCAACATCACACATACATATATACGACTTTGCCGCCGGGTATTTTGGTTACAGGTTTGACAGAAATATCACCGGTAACTTCAAGGTTGTTGAGTTCAGATCCTCCATGACACGATTGTTGACGACGAAGTAGGGGCTGGAGTCTGTGGGAAGAGGTATGCAGGTAAGTGAGCGTCGGAGTGGAAGATGTCTCTAGCAGAATTCCAGTTGTATGCATGTGATACATGAGGCAGCCGGGTGTTCAAAGTTCAAACTGAACGACACGAGGCCGTCAGGTGATTGCAGTGATGTGCAGCATGCATGCACGCAGGGAAATTACCAAAATCAGAATTTGAGGGATCCGGGCAGGGATAGCGTGAATGGGTCCTGGATTCAATTTGCGAAGGCGCTGCAGCCTGGAGGGATATGTGCGAGCACATATCCACCTTCTTGGTCACGTGAGCGAGTCAGCACCCTGAACCAATCCGACTACATGTCTCCTCTTCACTATCGTGTACATCGCCTCGCTGGTAGTCTGGGCGACATGTATCGCTCGGCTCACTCCTTTATTTTCTTATCCTCCTAACAAAAACCACGGTGAAGTATCTACATCCTTATCACACAACAGAAAGGAACCTCGATCACCCCGTGCCAGCTCATCATTCTTCTTGCATCATATAAACCACCACCGGTACATTCACCAACACAAGCTCAGCCGAGAATACACCTAAATGTACCATATATATTCAGATCCAAATTCAATTTTGGTGATAAGTTATACAGAAGCCACAACGGAGATTGAACCTCACAGTAGATGAGTGACCATACACCTTTATCCACTGATCACTACATTTCTACCTGATCCCTACCTATTTTCCTAGAGTTTTACACCATGGATTCACTTCCTAACTCAACATATTCCATTCTCAGATCCTCTTAGATCATCGATATCACACACTCGCTCAAACCATCAGGAAACCAACCTCCACAGTTGACAGATATGCCAATGGTAGCATTTCACTGCTGCTGTACATCATAACTCTCCTTCAATAAGACTCCCTTTTTCCTTCCCATAAAACCTATGCGCTAACAAATACAAGTAGCAATGTCATACAGAACGAACGGTCAGCTCTATTAACGAAAACAACAATGCATCACCACCCCAAAGTAAGTTGTATAGTTTGCCACATTATTACACACTTGCACTGTGGTCCTTTTACAGTGTCGCTAGCTTGTCTCCCCTATCCTTGATCATGGCACTCTATGCGAGTGATCTTCGTCCCATGCATGTTGCCAGTGCCAGTTTCTGGCTCTGGTGTTGCGACTCGCTCTGCAACTGTAAACGTCACACAGCCACCTATGCTGCCTGGCTGTACATTGCGTCCTTGTGTGGTGCTTATACACCTAACATGTTGCCTGTACACCCATGCTCATAGCACCTGCTACACAACATTTAATGTTCCAGTTGTCACCCATAACCTCTGCATTTACAGTGCCCTCTGTGCGATTACTTGTGCATCCCATCTCTCGTTTATGGTGCCCTCTGCGCATTACCCATGTATGCCACCTAAACCCACCTCTACAGGGCCAGCACGCCCATTACAGCGGTTTACACACTGAAGTGGGCCTATGCACCCCTGTAGAACTTTGCCATTGCATCCTCTGCACGATAACTTGTGCCTGCCGCATCTTGGTTATGGTGTCCTCTGTGCAATAACTTGTGTATGCCACCTCTCAGTCAAGTATCCTCTACACAATAACTCATGTATGCCACTCAGCTGATTTACATCAGGCTTACATACCAGTTATGTCGGTTTGCACACCGTTTCGGGCCTATACACCCTCTACATACTGGTTTACACATGGTGTTGGGTTTACACACCCATTCATACATCAGTTTACACTCTGATATGGGTTTACACACCCGTTTACAATGGTTTACATGCCGTCTGGGTTTACACACCCTTTTACATTGGTTTACACACCAATTTGCATCGGTTTACATGCTGTATGGGTCTACATTACCCTTTTTCTAACAGTCTACACACCATATGGGTCTACATTACCCTTTTGTTGAAACAGCATAGCATGCACAGAGTGCCCTAATGACTGTCTCACCTGGTAAGGGTGATAACTTGCAGAGGCTAGTTAGAGCGATAGAATAGCTAGGAAAGCTGTTATTGAACAAGAGAGAAAAGAGGCACTTATATACATGAATGAGTGTCTAAATAAGGAAGTCTATGTAAGTGCCTATTGGAGTAACATAAGGATCAATACAGGAGAAATGAAGGAGAAATGAGTCAGTCAATGAATCATGTCGACAGGATGATCCAGAGTATCTCCTAATGTCATGCATCTAGATAAAGCTAAGAATGTTGATTGAGATATAAGATCTATCTACAATAAGATCTAAATTTCAACACTCCCACTTGCTGAGTACAGCAGCTTTAGTGTGCTCAGCGCTTAAGCATTCTGTGGATAAAAGACTAATCCAAGTCTTCCCAAGAACTTAGAGAACTTGACATGATCAAGAGCCTTTGTAAACATGTCTGCAGGATTCTCAGCACCATCAATGAAGAGACAATCAATTTTGTTGTCTTCAATACACTGACGAATATAGTGATATTGAATATCAATATGTTTGGTGCAACGCTCCTGGACAGGATTAGAGGCGATGAAAATCAAGCCTTGGTTGTCTCCACAGACAGGGGTTTTCCGTTCAGTGTAGCCGATTTCGGAAAGTAGTGATTGCAGCCACACAACCTGGCAGGTGCAATCTAACAAAGCCATATACTCTGCTTTAGTTGAAGAGAGAGCAACTGTTTTCTGGGCTCGAGAAACCCAACAGATAATACAGCTTGCCAATTTCATAAAGTATCCAGTCTGAGAGCGGCGCTTGATGGTATCAGCAGCCCAGTCAGAATTGGTGTAAGCAATAAGTCCAATCTTTGGATTTCCCTTGTTCACAAGAGCATAGTTGGATGTGCCAGCAAGGTAGCAGCAGATACTCTTGGCGTTGTCTAAGGTGATCCTGAGAAGGATTAGCAGAAAACTGTGACAGCTTGATCACAGCATAGGCGATATCCAGTTGGGTGCTGATCATAAGGTACAACAGTGATCCTATCACCATCTGGAATTCTTGACGAAGTTTGAGAGTGGCAGTACCTGGATTAGGTACAGGTTGGTAACCCTTGGGAAGAGGAGTCTTGGTAGGCTTGGCATTAAGCATGCCAAAATGCTGTAACACTTTTTCAAGGTACATTGTTTGGTCTAGCATGATGTTGCCATGCATACACCTGATTCGCATACCCAAGAACTCTATAGCTTCACCAAGGCCAGTCTTTAATACCAGAGATCTTGGCGGGGTCCATGGAGATCTTGTTGTGTTTGATGATAAATCCTAGGTAGGCGATCTTGGTTTTGTTGAATTCGCATTTTTTGGGTTTCAGGTAGAGGTCGTTTTCTTTCATGATCTGGAGTACTTCTTTGGTGTATTTTTCGAGGTCTTGTTCGTTTGTGGCATAGATCAAGATGTCGTCCATGTAGATGATGATATAACCGTTTTCGACTTGTCAGATGAAGATGTTGTCCATCATCGATTGGAAGGTCGCTGGGGAGTTGCAAAGGCCAAAGAACATAACAAGGGGTTCAAAGAGTCTGTACTTGGTCTTGAAGGCCGCCTTCCATTCATCTCCTTCCTTGATTCGGATGTTGTTGTAGCCCCATCGAATGTCAAGTTTAGTGAAATATTTGGCAGCTCAGAGTTTATCCATAAGGTTGGTGACAAGGGGGAGAGGGTAGGCGTTTTTAATGGTTCCTTCATTCAAATGTCGGTAGTCTTGGCATGGGCGTAGCTTGCCATCCTTCTTTGCAACATAGAAAAATCCTGCGGCTTCAGGGGATTCACTATGTCGGATGGTTCCCTTGGCAAGGTGTTCATCGAGGAACTGTTTGGTGACATTGTCCTGTTCTCGGTTGAGGGAGTAAACCTGGGCGGATTTGTGGACGAAATCGGGTTTGAGCTTGATCTCGTGATCCCAGGTTTTGTGCGCTGGTAAGGTTGAAGAGGCTTCTTCACTGAAAACGGAAATCCAAGGGTGGTATTCAGGTGGAATGATCTTGGTCAGGTCGGTTTCGTCGGTTTTCTTGTCAAATTTCTGAGCAAAGGCTTGGGAATGTGTCAGGGTAGTCACTACTAGCTGCCAAAATTCTTAAGAACTACCAATCTGTTACCAGTAACCCTTCTAACCAGCTACTGGACGAATTCTTATGCATTCTTATAAGTAATCACTGGGATATTTCTTACTACAATTATAATAGATATTCTTATATTGATTGCTTGAACGATTCTTATACATTATTATGATTATCTCTGCAATTATTATGGCGATTCTTATGACAATTCTTAGGCATTATTATGCTTATCTACATGATTCTTATAGTGATTCTTATGGTAATGCTTACAGCAATTCTTATGTGATATTTTAATACTCTACTGATAATATTCTAATAGATCTGATTAATCAGGGTTCTTATCTTTATCTATATCTGTGCTATATATGGAAACCCCCTTATCAATGCCATCAATATTTATTTTCCCCACCATTATTGTAGCATTTATTACACTGCTTTTCTGGCCACTTTATATGGACATATATATACCATTGGAAAGCTACAATCGCCTACTATTTGATTCTGAATTTTATTCAATTTAATTCCTGCAGGGGAGCAGCCCATTTAGCTGCACTTTTTCCCATCAATTTAGCCCCTATTCATTTATGCTACCATTCCTGCTGCATTTGCACCGCTTTTTTGGCACTTTTCCTGGTGCACATATATACTATTAGAAAGCCCTAATTGTCTAGTTTAAGAATCTGCCCTTGTTTTTACAACAGCCCCACTAGGGGCTGCACTATTTAGCTGCGCTTTTTTGGCATTTAATTAGCCCCTATTATGAATCAGCATTGTTCCTGCTCCATTTTGCACCGCTTTGGTGCAATTATATATGGACATATATATATCACCAGAAAGCTACAAATGCCTAGATTAAGAATCTGAAATCAGAACATAAATGTTGTGTCTAGGGAGGGAGCAATTGCATTTCGCATTTGGGGTATTAGAGCGTGGGAACACCCTTGATCACCTCTTCTCCTCCTCCTCCCACCGCTTTTCTGCCTCCATTTCTCCACATCCACTCCACCCCTTGGCCTATAATTTAGCATGCATGTGTAAAATATGTATTATAAACGGTGTGCAAAACAGGAATGCAAGGGGACCGCTACAAATGCAGCTATTCTGCATTTACCCTGTTTTTCTTCTATTTCTGCCAAAAGAGGACCCAATAGTCCCCTATAACTTGCATTCTCAGTGGGATGAAGCAATTTAAATATGTTATAATATCACCACTATTGTTCTGTACCATGTGTCATGTGTTCACAGTTATGGATCATATATAAACACCCATATACTGTCTCACAAGTTCCCCAAATACTATATTGGGTATATCTCCACCATTTCTGACCGCTTTGGAAGGGCGAAAAATGTTCTGAAATCGCCTCAGGAATACCTACAAAACAAGGATACTCGCAGCAAATTATGAGCACTTCTCAAAAATGACTGTTTTTCAGCTGATAAGCCATTTGTACAAGATCTGGATTGAAATAATTTAATCAGACCTCATAGAGACGAGGGTATACACTATTATTGATGTTCACAAAAGGTTTGAGAACATTTGAGTGAGTGTGGAAGGCTGGACACACAAATGGGTGCTAGAATGCAGGTTGATGTACTGTCAATGCACAATGAACTAACCACAACTAGGATTCTCCTTAACTGTTTCTCTCGGTCTATTGGCTACATTTGACCAATATCCTTCAAACTTTTTTTAAATTGAATATGTATCAATTCTAAACGCATTTCAGGTATATATATGCACACAGACAGTGGTACCACCATACAAGAGTCTCAAAACCTCCTCTTGACTATCTGGGGTTGATGCAGGATATAAAACATGCTATATCTTCATGAGGACAGATCAGACTTTCATCATGAAGCACACATTTGAAAGGTGTTGACTGCTGCGGGTTAAAAAACCCTTGAGCTCAAAGATTGGTTAAGAAATGCGAATGATATTGGTTTAGAAACAAAGGGCATAATGATATGATGATTTTAGCTGATTTCCATGTGATGGAGGGCTGAATATTGTGTTCTGATGTATGAAACATGTATACACACATCATCATTATTGCCTGATGCCTTGGTTAGCTTATAATGAGTCAAATAAAATGCTTTGGGTCCGCTTTTGGAGAAATATGATCCATGCAAGATGTATATAGCAAATATATGCATATATATTGATGCCAGTGTACTATAAGTTTGCATCCAATATTCAATGGTATATATACACCTGTATGCCAAATTATAGGCCAAGGGGTGGAGTGGATGTGGAGAAATGGAGGCAGAAAAGCGGTGGGAGGAGGAGGAGAAGAGGTGATCAAGGGTGTTCCCACGCTCTAATACCCCAAATGCGAAATGCAATTGCTCCCTCCCTAGACACAACATTTATGTTCTGATTTCAGATTCTTAATCTAGGCATTTGTAGCTTTCTGGTGATATATATATGTCCATATATAATTGCACCAAAGCGGTGCAAAATGGAGCAGGAACAATGCTGATTCATAATAGGGGCTAATTAAATGCCAAAAAAGCGCAGCTAAATAGTGCAGCCCCTAGTGGGGCTGTTGTAAAAACAAGGGCAGATTCTTAAACTAGACAATTAGGGCTTTCTAATAGTATATATGTGCACCAGGAAAAGTGCCAAAAAAGCGGTGCAAATGCAGCAGGAATGGTAGCATAAATGAATAGGGGCTAAATTGATGGGAAAAAGTGCAGCTAAATGGGCTGCTCCCCTGCAGGAATTAAATTGAATAAAATTCAGAATCAAATAGTAGGCGATTGTAGCTTTCCAATGGTATATATATGTCCATATAAAGTGGCCAGAAAAGCAGTGTAATAAATGCTACAATAATGGTGGGGAAAATAAATATTGATGGCATTGATAAGGGGGTTTCCATATATAGCACAGATATAGATAAAGATAAGAACCCTGATTAATCAGATCTATTAGAATATTATCAGTAGAGTATTAAAATATCACATAAGAATTGCTGTAAGCATTACCATAAGAATCACTATAAGAATCATGTAGATAAGCATAATAATGCCTAAGAATTGTCATAAGAATCGCCATAATAATTGCAGAGATAATCATAATAATGTATAAGAATCGTTCAAGCAATCAATATAAGAATATCTATTATAATTGTAGTAAGAAATATCCCAGTGATTACTTATAAGAATGCATAAGAATTCGTCCAGTAGCTGGTTAGAAGGGTTACTGGTAACAGATCGGTAGTTCTTAAGAATTTTGTCAACTACGAGTTGGGTAGTGTCGATCCAGATTTCTTTGGTTTCTTTTGTTGGTTCCCCTTCCATAAAGGAGATGATCAGGTTGTCAGTTGTAAGTTGGTCTGGTCTGGTCAGGGTCGTGTTCTTTCCAAGCATCTTCTTAACATGGAGTTCCAGTTGAGAGATGGTTCGTTCTTCGATGATAATTGAGTCGGTTGGGTACCAGTCGGGAATCGGGTTCTTCATGTTGTTCAGGCAATCTTCTATGTTGAGTTCGTCTTTGATCGGGGTCTGCCAGTTCAGGGAGGCTGTAAGGGCACCTCAGACACACACAAGTCCTGGGGGAGATCCAAAGAGAAAGAGGTAAAGGATCAAACCCAGGTGAAACAGCTATTTAAGTGATGAGCTGGCATTGGCATCAGCCTTGATGCCAAACAATGCCTTTGGGAATAAACAAAGGGAAACACAAAGGAATGACTATGTAACAGTGGCAACAACTAAATAATGAATGAATGGCAACTAAAGGAGAGTGTAATATAATATCTATGAGTCCATGATATGTCCAGATAATGAGATAGAGCAAAGGAAATGGAGAAAGGAGAGACAGAGAGGTGATAATAAGGAAAGGAATAGGAGGTAGCAGGAGATCCCCTGACAGAGGCATTCTTCCAGTCGATCTTGGGGTTCGTGTCTTGCAACCAAGGTAGTCCCAAGATAATCTTCTGATTTCCTAACCCAGTAATTAGGAATTCTGTCTTCTTGATTTTGTCGTAGATCTTCATGTTTAGTGTCGTTCGGTGGGTGATTGTGCCCTTCTTGTTCGGTGTGCCATCAACATTTCGGACTAGGATTGGTGTTTCAAGTGGGGTCTGAGGAAGGTTGTGGAGTTTCGCAAATGATTGGTCAATGAAAATGTTTGCAGCTCCGGAGTCGAGGAGTGCTTGGGTATGCAAGGGTTCGGTGGTTCTCAGTTGTTCACACTCGATAGTCACAGGGACAGAAAAGGATTCATTGTGAGCTATCAAAGCGGAACAAACTGATACATAAGGTTTAGACGTCGAGGCGAAACCTTTTAGGAAAAATCCTGTTCTTGCATCTCGGAGGCAAATTCGGCGCGCTGTTCTTCATTCAAGTCATGATAGAAAGTGCAGATGTATTTGGCGAAATCTTTCGGGTTTCTAGTTGGGGCGGTGTCGTGGTTGCTGGTGTTCTGGTTCTGGTTCGTTTTCTTGAGATCATGGTTGGGGCAGAATTTGGAGATATGACCTGGTTGGTGGCAGCAGAAGCAGGTACCATTCTTCATGTGGTCTACACGCTCGACTTCGGTGAGGTTGATTTGCTTGGAATTTGCGAATCTGAACCCGATCTGGTTAGAGGTGAAGCGTTTGGCTGGTTTCTTGTCAAATGGGAAAGGGAAGGATTCCCTCCAACGGGCGTCCACTTCTGCTGCTCGGTCCATCCACTCCTTCAGGGTGTAGGGGTTGTATCTGTTGTTGCGAATTCTGTCCAAGATCGGTTTCTTGAGGGAGTCTTGGTAGATCCTGATCAACAGGTCTTCCATTGGATCAATCTCATCGTCAGGGTCGGTGTGAGGGAAGGCATAGCCTGCGGTGATCATGAGGTTCTTGAAAGCGGTGTTGTGTGACTCAACATTCCCTTCTTGTTGGATGTTTTTGAGGTCCTTCCTGGCGTGGTCGTGTCCAAGTCGTGGGGCGAAGTCTTCATTGAATTTTTTAAGGAAGTCGTTGAACCTTCCATAGGAGACTGCGGTCCTGTTCCTTTGGGCTTTGTCAAACTTCCCAGCGAGGAAGCAGCGCTTCCAATCCATCACCTCTCTTTCTCCCTTTGGTCCTTCAGTGAAGTAAGACAGGATGAAGGCAATCTTTAGATCATCATTGTTGTAGATGTGTCAGTTGATGTGGAGATAGGATCGGCATTCGGTGATGAAATGTTTGGTCTTTGTGCGATCTCCTGCAAATTTCTCAGGTGCGCCAAGGTTGACTTCTTTCTTCATGGCGTTTTTGAACGCTTCTGCAGCTGGGTCATCTTGTGGACCATTGCCGGGACCGGGGTTGCTAGGAGGGTCAGGGTTGCCTTGTCCTTCGTCATCAGTTCCAGGGTTGGGGTCTCCTTCAGGTGGTCCGGAGAGTCCTCTCTGGGAGCGATCTTGGACAGTCCCTCCAGGTCTCGAAGATGAGGCAGAGCAGCCTCCTGGGGGGTGAGTGAGAGTTGCAGTCGCCATGCTGGTAGAGAACGAAGGGATTTCAGTGCTAAAGACTGGAGTTCTGGTGATAGTGTAGTCCAGTTCTCTGGGGTCGTATGGTTCAATTGGTTGACTGAGGGCAAGGGAGACGTCAAGGGGTTGTTCAGGTTCTTTCAAGGGTTCTTCTGGTGTGCCTGGGATTTCTTCTGGTTCGTTTGTGGGTTCAGTAGGTTCTGGGGTCTCTGGGGATTCTCTTGGTTCGCTGGCTGATACTGGGGTGTCGAGTTCTTCTTGTTCATTGGTCTGGGATTCTAGTTCAGTTTCTGGGTCTGGTTCGGAGAGAGGGTCGTTGGTCTTCTGTTGTTCTTTCTTGGACATTTCTAATTTTCCCCAGGGTTTCTTCTTTCTGAGCGGGAATTGTAATCCTCTGCTGCTAGTTGATACAGGAGAGGTAGCTTGGCTGGAGGTTCCTGATCGAGGTCTGGTGCTGGTGTTCTTCTTCCGGGTTGCCGTTTTGTATGAGAGGTGCCGTCTCGTAGATTACGGATGGTGTGCGTTGGGGTAGCTAGTTCTTTTGTTACAATAGCCTGACGGGCGCTTGCGGTTAAGGCCTTTGAGCTAATCGGAGTCAGTTCGGTTGTGCGACAGAGTTTGAGGATCGTTCTAAGAATGCCACTGCGTACGCATGCTACGCTGGTATTGTCTTAGAAGAGAGCGAGAAGAGTAAGATCGTTGTAGAAGTTGTTGTTCTATTCGAAGTTAAAGAACTAGCTAAAGAACAAGGGTATAAACTACGGTGTTTATATAGATATCTAACGAGGCTGTGCGTGTAAATGCCAAGTAGATAAGGTGAGAAGCATATGAGTCAGAAGTATAGTCCGTGGTAAGAATGAGTCATAGGTGTGAGAGAGATGAGTAAAGAGACAAGTCATAGATAGGAGAAAGAAGTGGAGCAACAGTGGAAATGAAGGTGGAGTGAGAGTTGGTGTTAGGAGGATGATGTGGGGCTCCGGAGATAGGAAATAGATGAGATAAAAGTACAAAGAGAGATGATAGTACATGGAGATAAGATGAAGAGAGATAATAGTTCGGATAAGGTAAAGAAAAGATAAAGAGGAAAACAGACGACGTAACAGCGCTCAATGCACTCTGCGCAGCAGAAACACTATCCATGAGGAGCGTGGCAAGTCCACTATGCATGCGCTTTTGATTGCTGTAGTATCCTTTCTGAGTGCCAGGAGTTATGTATTGGGGGTATGCAGTATACTGGCAATGCATAACCACATCTGGGAAGAGTGGGTGATGGATCTTTCCTTCGTTTTCGAAGTAGCCTTTGGTGATATCAATCCAGGTTGGCAATGGACTCATGACAAACTGCCAGATAGCTAGATGAGTTCCTTGCAAGGAGACATGAATGTACAGATTGCCAGGAATCAGAGAGGTTTGGGACGACAGGGGATACAGGGTTGCAGGATAGGGTGTCCATGTGAGATGTACCCTGTGAACTGACGAGGTATGACGCTCCCTTGAAATGTGACTGCACCTGCTTTCTTTGATCCACAGATCTTCATTTGGAAATAGCAGCCATAAAGGCTAGGATCATGTATGAGGGACTATACTTGGACAGTACAGGCTCATGCATCAGGACTATTGTTGGACAGTACTGTCCACAGACAGTGGGGGCTGGGGGAGCACTGCTGGGGTGATTTCCGGGGGTGGGGGATGGGTAGGGGTATATAGGGGGTGAAATAGATTATATTCCGGGGGTAGGAGGATGGGTAGAGGGTTGGGGATAGGGGGGATGGATGGGGGGATACTGGATAGGGGCTGATGGCTTATCTGGCTGGGTGGGGGTTAGGCAAATGTTGTCGGATAGATATGATATGGGTATGGGGGTGTAGAGAAAAAAATCAGGATCTCGGAATGGGTATTTTCGGGGTGGGGGGATCAGTGGTTGGCGAGCAATTAAGGAAATACACTCTCAGAGCCAGTGATAGATCAAAATAAATCGAAAAAATAATATAAATCATGAATAGCGTGCTCATTTCTGCTCCGATTGTGCTGAAATTTTGAACGCAGCCTTCCGCATATGATCCCCATCGATCCATATAAAAATGTTTTTTTACATGGGTCACTTGAAAAGCCCCTATCTTTGGCCCAAACAGTATCCTGCTCAATATTCCACCACTCTGGGCACTATTTTGAGTGATCTATATATTGTTAGAAAGCTATAAACAGCCTCTATAAGATCCCACCATCCGATCTGCCAAATTGTACCAGCAACCCAGCAGATCAGGTTCGCTTTTTCCGCTTTTTTAGCCCCTATTCCCCCTACTACCATTATTTCCTCAATATTGCTTCGCTTTTGGCACCATTTTGGGGGATATATATATCATTAGAAAGGTATACACTATATCTATCCATTCATGTAGTCCAATCTGCCAAATGTGGCCACAGAAGCAGCAGATCTGCTCTGGTTATTGTGCATTGATTAAATGAGCCCCTATTCACAAATCAAATCTTTGTCCTGATCAGGAATATTAGTGTGATGTCAGTGATCCCATTTAATCTCATCAATCCTCATTAATTAGCTTCGCTTTTCTGGGAAATTGGCATCACTGATCTGCTTCCAGGCACTAATGACACCACACTAATTAATTAATCCTCCCCCACAAATATTGCAGCATTAATTGCACCGCTTTTTAGCTATTTTTTATTATACATATATATATCACCAGAAAGCTACAAATGTCTACTTTCAGGATCTGAAGACAGATCATAAATGTTGTGCTTGTGGAGGGAGCAATTGCATTTTGCATTTTGGGTACTAGAGCATGGGAACACCCCTTGATCCTCCTTCTCCTCCTCCTCCCTCTGCTTTTTTGGCTTCATTTCTCCACACCCCCTGCAGCTGCTGACCTGAAACTCGGCACACCTCTTCATAAACATTATTAAATGGCTCTCATCAGCCCAATAGATAAAATACACACTATCTGGGGTTTTTTGCATTGTGTAACTAGAGTTAATATCTTGGTTTCCTACGATTTATAAAGTATAAGTAATATTGCTATGATATAGTAAATTGCAGAATACTGTATATTAAGCCCTGCATACATACAGTGATGGACAAAACCCTTTCAATGTTTTGCACTTTTGGAAAGAAGGATGAATAACTCAACAACCAGACAAGATAAAATCACGAAATTTTAAAGGTAGGTAGACTTGCATGTGAGGTATCCAAATATATACACATCATTATGTAATCATGATTTGTTCCTGTACAATAAATCATTTTATTACCTCACGTCATTGAAAGGGTTTTGTCCCTCTCAAAAATTAAATACTATTTTCTAAATTTAGTACTTGGTATAGCCTCCCTTGGCCTGTAACACAGCAGCAACCCTCTGAGGCATACTCTGTATCAGATTCTGACACACAGAAGCTGGGATCTTGTTCCATTCCTCTTCCACCCTAGTCCATAACTCTGAAATGCTAGAAGGAGCATTTTCATACTCTGCAAGCCTTGCCTTGAGGTAAACCCAAAGGTGTTCTATGGGGTTAAGGTCTGCAGATTGAGGGGGCCATATCATCAACTTCATACCACTGTTTTCTAGCCATTCCATGGCCTTCTTGCTCTTGTGTTTGGGGTCATTGTCTTGCTGAAAAACCACATCTTCTGGATTTTTGCCATAGTATTCCAGAGTTTGCTGGAGTTCATCATCCAAAATGGATACATATAGGTCTGCATCCATCCTCCCATTGATCTTGGTACCAAATCCAACTCCATCCCAAAGCATACAGCCCCAAAACATCAGATTTCCTCCACCAAATTTTACTGTCCCCTGCACCAGCCTATCACTAAGCCCCTCTCCTGGCTTTTTCCACACCCATTTCCTCCCATCTGACCCCAATCTATTGATTTTGGTCTCATCTGTCCATAAAACCTGTTTGTAGTCCTCCACAGTCCAGTGTTGGTGGGCCAATGCAAAGTCCATCCTGAGTTCCCTATGTCGCTTGGTGAGTTTGGGCCGTTTTCGCTTGACTACAGCCTTCATCCCCATTTTTTGGAGCTCTTGGCGCACAGTTTTAGATGATAGGGGTTTGTTGGTAACATCCTGGAGGATTTTGGTGACCTCAGCAGCATTGTCTGCCTTGTGAGAAGTGATAAGGCAGGTAGCATATTGGATATTGGAGGGAGAAAGCTTGCGAGGGCAGCCACCAGTTGACTTGGGAAGGTCAGAACAGTATTTGGCACGAATTCTAGATATAGTAGAATCAGAAACACCAGTGTTTTCCCTGATTTGGGGGTAGGGTGTTCCCTTTAGAAGAAGAGCAATGACATCATCTTGCTTGGAGGAAGAGACAGTGCACATGGTGAAATAATGAATTGTGGGGCATGAGATGTAAAGTACTTGAGTATATATACTATTTAGAAGCAAGTCATGTGATTTTATTTGGCTGTATTTGTTCATAATCAATGAAATCACATGATTGCACAGTGAGGGACAAAACCCTTTCAATGACATGAGGTGATAAAATGATTTATTGTACAGGAACAAATCATGATTACATAATGATGTGTATATATTTGGATACCTCACATGCAAGTCTACCTACCTTTAAAATTTCGTGATTTTATCTTGTCTGGTTGTTGAGTTATTCATCCTTCTTTCCAAAAGTGCAAAACATTGAAAGGGTTTTGTCCATCACTGTATGTATGCAGGGCTTAATATACAGTATTCTGCAATTTACTATATCATAGCAATATTACTTATACTTTATAAATCGTAGGAAACCAAGATATTAACTCTAGTTACACAATGCAAAAAACCCCAGATAGTGTGTATTTTATCTATTGGGCTGATGAGAGCCATTTAATAATGTTTATGAAGAGGTGTGCCGAGTTTCAGGTCAGCAGCTGCAGGGGGTGTGGAGAAATGAAGCCAAAAAAGCAGAGGGAGGAGGAGGAGAAGGAGGATCAAGGGGTGTTCCCATGCTCTAGTACCCAAAATGCAAAATGCAATTGCTCCCTCCACAAGCACAACATTTATGATCTGTCTTCAGATCCTGAAAGTAGACATTTGTAGCTTTCTGGTGATATATATATGTATAATAAAAAATAGCTAAAAAGCGGTGCAATTAATGCTGCAATATTTGTGGGGGAGGATTAATTAATTAGTGTGGTGTCATTAGTGCCTGGAAGCAGATCAGTGATGCCAATTTCCCAGAAAAGCGAAGCTAATTAATGAGGATTGATGAGATTAAATGGGATCACTGACATCACACTAATATTCCTGATCAGGACAAAGATTTGATTTGTGAATAGGGGCTCATTTAATCAATGCACAATAACCAGAGCAGATCTGCTGCTTCTGTGGCCACATTTGGCAGATTGGACTACATGAATGGATAGATATAGTGTATACCTTTCTAATGATATATATATCCCCCAAAATGGTGCCAAAAGCGAAGCAATATTGAGGAAATAATGGTAGTAGGGGGAATAGGGGCTAAAAAAGCGGAAAAAGCGAACCTGATCTGCTGGGTTGCTGGTACAATTTGGCAGATCGGATGGTGGGATCTTATAGAGGCTGTTTATAGCTTTCTAACAATATATAGATCACTCAAAATAGTGCCCAGAGTGGTGGAATATTGAGCAGGATACTGTTTGGGCCAAAGATAGGGGCTTTTCAAGTGACCCATGTAAAAAAACATTTTTATATGGATCGATGGGGATCATATGCGGAAGGCTGCGTTCAAAATTTCAGCACAATCGGAGCAGAAATGAGCACGCTATTCATGATTTATATTATTTTTTCGATTTATTTTGATCTATCACTGGCTCTGAGAGTGTATTTCCTTAATTGCTCGCCAACCACTGATCCCCCCACCCCGAAAATACCCATTCCGAGATCCTGATTTTTTTCTCTACACCCCCATACCCATATCATATCTATCCGACAACATTTGCCTAACCCCCACCCAGCCAGATAAGCCATCAGCCCCTATCCAGTATCCCCCCATCCATCCCCCCTATCCCCAACCCTCTACCCATCCTCCTACCCCCGGAATATAATCTATTTCACCCCCTATATACCCCTACCCATCCCCCACCCCCGGAAATCACCCCAGCAGTGCTCCCCCAGCCCCCACTGTCTGTGGACAGTACTGTCCAACAATAGTCCTGATGCATGAGCCTGTACTGTCCAAGTATAGTCCCTCATACATGGTCCTAGCCTTAAAGGGTGGAAATAGAAGGGGTTTGCAAATGTATGCATGGAAGGGATAATCTTGACATGGGGATCCTTCATACCAGGTTTCCAATGACAGGCGTCGTACATTCCAGGAATGAGCACTGGAATTAGGGTCCAAATTTTGGTGTCTGGAACAGGTGCAGGGGAGCCTGAGAGTGACAGTGACATGACATTGCTGATAGACTCTGGAATAGTGGGGAAACCAAGCAAGGACAGGCCTGCAGTTAGAATCTGAAGATCATCAACACTACGATTGCATGTAAATCTTTCATGAGACTTTGAGTATGATTGAGATCCAACGTACACAAAAGCTAGGTCCTCAGCAGCATTTCCTTTAGACCCTGAACCTTTCTTTGCAACCTTTGTCTTCAACAAGCTTGAGATAGTGGACTTCCTAAAATGAGATTACATTCAGCAATGAGCAGATGCAGGATAATGTTGGCATTTGACAAACCCTGGATTACTATCCTTGGATGATAGGTGAAAATTGGCACATTGGTCGTTGACCTTTTGCATCACGAGCATGCAACAATGGACAAAGGCGGCTGATCCTCCATCATAGCTATTGGTGATGTTGCGACAGTCGTTGACAAGGTCGATGATGCTATTAGTGAGTGCAAAAACACTGACAACATGCTCCAGATCAGCCTTGTCGAGGTCGAATGCATCAACAGCATAGCGTTTCGCAGTCTCCAAGCAGAACTTTGCATATTCCCTGGGAATAATTAATGACTGAGGAGATGCATTGAGGTGAGATGTGGTGATGAATGTACAATTCGTGTTGAATAAAGTCGTTGGCTGGCGACATGGGTTGTAATGCAGCAGGAAGCATTGTCGGAGAGCTATGGGGCTGTGTCAGTAAACCAATAGAAGCATAAGGTCTAAGCTGACCAGGGAGCCTCTGTCTTGACTGGAATGCCCCCCCGAACCGAAGGGTTCTTCAACCATTCCTTATTCATCTTGTTAAGCTCTTCGCTATAGTCCACTGTGTGGGCCTGACCAAACCACATCTTTTTCAGCATTGCATAACCATATCATGCGCAGGTACTCACCAGCGCTGTTGGGAATGACTGATACACAGGGTAGCCATTAGAGTGGAAGTTGGGTAGTTTTATGACTTGCGGCTGCCCAGGAACAGTACTAGAAGTGCTCTGAGAATCGGAGAGCTTGAGTTTGCGCGTCTTAGGTCGATTTGACAACATGGGGCGAGAAATACTTGTGGGCAGGAGTGGCTGTAAGAGAAGGATAGAGGGTGGCACATCAGATTCAGAACAGCGAATTTGTGAAATGACATACAGATGAGTGGCATGGGGTGCGTTCCCACATGCACAGAAGCTTTGTGATGGGCTTCAACAAAGACATCATGCCAAGGGTCAGACCAAGAGTCAGACCTGACATATCGGCAATCACACTTGTCCAACATATGCATGCACAAGCTTCAGCCAATTCAAAAGAACTGATTGAAAGCTAGACTACAAAGAAATTAAAAAATGTGCAATTAATGAAGATGGCAAGACTAATATCAATATTAATTATAAATTGAGAATTATGTGTTCAAGTTCATTAGCAAAAAGGGAAACAATTATGATTAAATTTGAATTTACAACTTAAAATATATGATTACAGTACTATGAATGTTACGTCGACTTTCTCTTTTCCTATCTTTTCCTTATCTTATCTGTACCACCATCGTCTCTTATCTTATCACTGTGTACTATCATCTCTCTTTGTACTTGTATCTTCCTCATTTCCTATCTCCAGAGCCCCATACCTTCCACCTATCTCCGACTCACACTCCACTTCTATTCCCGCTGTCGCTCCACTCCTTTCTCCTATCTATGACTCGTTTCTTACTCATCAGTCTCACACTTATGACTCACTCTTACTGCGGACTACACTTCTGACTCACTTTATCTACTTGGCGTTTACATGCACAGCCTCACTAGATATCTATATAAACACTGTAGTTTATACCATTGTTCTTTAGCTAGTTCTTTAACTTCAAATAGAACAACAACTTCTACAACAATCTTACTCTTCTCACTCTCTTCTAAGACAATACCAGCGTAGCATGCGTACTCAGTGGCATTCTTAGAACGATACTCGAACCCTATCACACGACTGAACCGACTCCAACTAGCTCAAAGGCCTTAACTGCAAGCGCCCGTTGGGCTACTGTAACAACGAATCATTGTGATCACGAAAATTAATAGACTTTGGGTGAAAGAAATTAATGCGAAACAGATATCAAAGGAAAAGAAGAGGATGCGAATGGATTATATATGGGGGGGGGGGCAATGTGAACCAAGAAAATCAGAATGCCTAGAGGGGGAGTTAGTGGACTGGTTCTGTGAAAGTATGAATGGGGACAGACTGTTATCCTTTTCAGTAAAGCAATGGTTTTGTTCATGGCATCCTTGGTGCGCATTAAGAACCTAGAATGATGGGGTTAGTTGCATACAAAATGTAATCGGGGCTTCCTCACATTCGGACAGCCTGCGTTATGCAAGGGACACAACCTGTAGGACAACTGTGGAGGGTAACTCTACACCCACAGGAAAATATAGCAAGATCGCCCCACCATTGAACACTTGCATCAATATCCATAAGAGTTGGATTCAGATTGAGTCTAGAGTTGTAAAATGCTGAAACAAAATAGGTTTGACAGTTGTATATAACAGTTGCAGTCAGGATTGGGGCATCATTAGGATTATAAAAGTTTGGTTGGGGCTGAATTATAGGCAGGTTGTGGAGTCGCATGGAATGTGTTACTTTGAATTCTTGGAGGCAGCAATATGGTGATATGCCACCTGAGGGGTAAAAGTAGCCATACACGACCTATGAGTGTGGTAAGTGAACGGCGACATAAGTACTGAGACAAGAGCTTACCATCGTTTTCTGGCAGGTGGTTTTCCTTGGCCTTAAGGCGTGGACGGCATTGGCATGATCATTTACAGGAGGCTGTGGAAATACTGAATGTCAGACAGGTTACGATCTTTTTGATGGTTTGCCTACCATGGTTAATAGAGGGAGTTGAAAGATGGAGGAACAGGGGTTGTAAGAGCTGAGGCGACGCCAGCGTCTCCTTTTATTTCAACCAAACGGGACAAAGAGTGGCACTACCCCCAACCAGGATGTACAGCCAATTGGAAGACGGGAATCCCATGGCCTCTTGCTTTGTGTAGCGCCACTCTTGTAAGGGCACCTCAGACACACACAAGTCCTGGGGGAGATCCAAAGATATATATCAGCTCTACATAAATACAGGAAGTAGGCTCACCTGGGGGAGATCCAAAGAGAAAGAGGTAAAGGATCAAACCCAGGTGAAACAGCTATTTAAGTGATGAGCTGGCATTGGCATCAGCCTTGATGCCAAACAATGCCTTTGGGAATAAACAAAGGGAAACACAAAGGAATGACTATGTAACAGTGGAAACAAGTGAATAACAAATGAGTGACAACTAAAGGAGAGTGTAATATAATATATATGAGTCCATGGTATGTCCAGATAATGAAATAGAGCAAAGGGAAATAGGGGAAAGGAGAGACAAGAGAGACAATGATAAGGAAAGGAATAGGAGGTAGCAGGAGATCCCCTGACACAAACATCAAGAACAAGTGCTCGTTTCTTTTTTGCAAAAGGATGTGACATGTTCTAAGTTCAATGCTTTCGCCGATCCACCTGAATGGGACTTGTATGAACATTTTGGGAGAACAGAGCCATCTTCCACCATTGACCCTGAAAGCGAGGTCAGCAATGACAACTCAGATATGGGATACCAGCCCTTTGAACCAAAGCTGCCCATCCAGTCTTACCCTTCTCCGCCACCGAATCCATCACCTCTTCATGCAACAACACCTGCTCAGGTGCAAGACATCTTCTACGGCCCTCATAACTTCACTCCCCAGTCTCCATACGTGTCAAGCCCACACACCCACACAAACCGGACCCCTTCCCCGTTGCAACATGCACAGTCTGTAGTGTCCAGGGATGACTCCGATGAAGCAACGTTCCAAGGGGCCGAAATGGCAGTTGATGAAGTTTCGAAGATGAGAAACCTACCTCCTGCTCACTCAATCAATCCAATTTGGGATACGGTCAACCATGTCAGCAAATTCTTCGGCTACACCCCAGTTCTTGACAAGAATGTCACACCAATCGTCAGTCTGGATTGGATGAGTTGCATGAAAGTCTTGGGCTGTGTTGAAACAGATGCTCCAGCTGAGAATGAAAAATTGGCTATTCGGCATTTTGTTGCACAGCTCCTCAAGGGCCCAAACCAAGTTCATGTAGACTTCGATGACCTCAACCCTCAGAACCGCATCTATCTTGCAGGTCTCTACAGCATTCACAACAAGGTGATCAGGGTTCACAGTAATCTTTATGTCTTTCGCAAACCACACTCTCACTGCATTGATTGGTGTTTGGGGGTCACAACAGCGGCAGCAGCTCTCTTAGTTGTTTGGTTGATAGTGGAAAGTCCTAACCACACACTACTGACATTACTTGCGCTGCTGTTGCAGATGAGCATCCTGTTCCGCACACTTATTCTGCTTCCAGATTGCTCACTTCGACAACCTTCAGCCACCACCACAGAAGCACCAGACTATCACTTCCCCTTTGGCCATCAGTTCACATTGTCAGACTATGATGACTACCTAACACAAATTCATCAGCTTCTATCTTGTCCGGCTGGCCAAGCAGCCATCACAAAAGGTGGACTTGTTGCAGAAATTGTGCGGCGATTCATAGGGTTTGATCGTGTTGCTGAAGGCCCTTCTGATGATGTTCATGATCATCATTGTGGAGATATTTTTGAGTCAGAGCAGGAGGGATTCAAGTATATGGATGACAGGCTTACAGACAAGGATGTTGCAATCCTTATAGGTTCATATCATATAGAAACCAGTAAGTATTTTTATCTATTGATCTCTTGTCCTTTGTGCTCATTTTTTTCTTTTCTGATGATTTGCAGGACAAGCAAACCAACTGAGCATCGCCTCATGGCTACCTCCTCCATCTGCGTTTTATGAACAAACAAAGACCAATTATTGGACGTACTGGTCCCCTGTTGATTCCGACATCCTTGATCTCATATTTCGGGATATTGAAAATGGTGTTGGAAGACCGAAGAGCAAGAGAGATTGGAGAAAGTGGGTTTGGGGGCGACAGGGTCCAGCAGCGGCTCCGACACCTATATTCTATGATCATCTCACTGAACAAAGTGAAGACTTCATGAGATCTGTTTTCAACATTGCATTGTAACCTTTAACACCAGTTTTTGGGAAGTATTGCACATACATTTTGTGAATTTTTGCCTATCGGCACCTGTTCTCGTCACCTTTTTGATGTGTATATATAATACTTATTTCTTTTCCGCATTTTTTCTTTTTCCTAATTAATTTTTTATTTATTAAAATTAATATTATCTTGTGGATTATGTTAATAATTAATTATGCAGACAGACAGAAGATATTGAGAAGATATCAAAAAACAAAGTCAGGACATATTGACAAAGACAATGAGAATATATTACTATTATATTCTGAGAATAGAATATAGAACTTAATGAGAAGGTATTAGTAATACCTTCTCATTAAATCCTGAGAATTTATGTGTATATGCCCACAGTGTCTGTTTCACAGCAGCCATGGCTTTCTTCCAGAATGTCTGAACAAGTCTTGGAATGATGCAGTTTGTAAGAACCCTCCTCAAGATTGTCTTTGCACCTGGTATGAACTTTTCCTTGAACATTACAAATTCAGGATTGTCAACCCAAGAGAGGGGAAGCCCTGCCAATGCTGTTAGGTGTGCAATTGAGTCCTTGTAATCCTTTTGCCTGTCAGCATTCCAGTGAAAAAAGATCGGCAGTTGAACTGGATCTGGCTAGAGCATATTAACAGCTGATCACTGTCGGCAAAGAGATGGGACAGCAGAGGGGACATGCAAGGACTGCAAGGATGACTGGGATGATGCTGCATTCGAGATTGAGTCTGAAGGGTTAATAGCAATTGCTGGATTCAGTGGATTGAGCTGATTAAACACTGGTGGCAAGTTTGATAAGAGGAGGGGACTTGGGGGGACTGAATTATTTATCTCCATGTGAATTGCACTGGATGCAGTAGGGCTTTGAACAGATTGGACCCAGGAAGACACTGCATTCACTGCTAAATGACTAGTAACACCAATAGCACCAACATGGGTAGCAAACATCGGCATTGTTTGAGGTGAATTGGTAGAGCCTGTTGAGTTGGCTGTCCTCTGAGGATTGAATTGTGCCTTATTGCAGACATGTTCAGGCTGTAGCTGGCATACAGACAGGTGGTTGATCAGTGTGGATACTGCTCCCTGCTGCCATTCACAATCTGTGTGACTGCTATGAGCATGCGTCAATGCTCTCAAAGTCCACACTATTCATGCAAAATATTAATACTTGTAAATGTGATCATAAATATGCGAAAACAGGGTTGATTTGGAAGCAGTAGATTATTTGATTAGAATATAAACATACAATAACTTTTGATTACACCCTCATCTCTGGATGTGGCGGGAGCCAAACCTTGCACTATAGCCATGTCATAATCCTGCTGAAGGTCTACAACATGCTGAGCCAGGCAGGCTTTACAGTACAGCTTTGGCTTATCTCCAATATGTGTTTCTGACTGAGGACCAGTAGTGGCATTAGGATGCTTCACATAAAATCCCCAGTACCAGTATTGTCCTAAGATAGTTGCAACTTCCTCTTGGGCTGAACACAGCATACTGATTTAATAGCACAGTTGCAAGGTTTAGAATTTACGACAAAGAGCAGGATGGGACCAGAAGATGTCGACTCAGAGCACTCAATTTTGGATTCACCATTGATAACATCTATATTATCTTGATAGCATTTATAGTACAAACAATGATTCACTGTCTCAAATCTTATTTTTAGGATAATAAACACAAAGTAAATTAATACAGGCAATGCAGGATATTTATACTAACAGAAATGTACTTCTGATGGCATGTGCAGGCTGCAATCATTGTGCAATGTAAATCTATGGTCTGTTGTGACCAGGCCATCAGTCAAGTCAAGTCATTTGCAAAGTCATGACAAGGCATGACTGTAGTCAGAAAAATAAAATCATGACTCTCTAAATATAGTCATGACCGCCCAACACTGGCCAGAGGTGTGCAGAAAATCAGGAACACACAAATAACTGCAGATGAGTTTAATATACTCCTAAACAGTGGACAAAGACTATGTCAGTCAACCCTAGATGCAGTATGTGCTGCCATCCAGGCCTCAGCTGAGGACTTGGGCACATCTCCATCATGGGTTGTGTTCTCATCATGGCTCATATCGTTGGTGAAGGAAATGGTGAAGAAGGGTCTTTATACAGGAACATTTGAGCAGCACCTGAAGCTTGTAGTGTAGATGAATGGGAGTCCCTTTGTACAAGGCATACACACATTGCATGCAAAATTTCCTTTTATGGACAATTACAAATCAATCTTGTCTGATTTTGTGTATTTTAGACCCCAATCCATCACATATTTCAGGCCAAACCCTGGACAAGACCTAGGGGGAGCTTCCTGGGTCCTAAGTATGCATCCTAGTGATGCAGGCTGCACAAGAAGCTAAAGAGCAATGAACACAACATAAGGAAAATCCTAAGTGATGAAGATAACACACCAGCCCTGCTAGAGTACATTGAAGACACCAAAAGATTCCCCAAGAAATCATGCCAAATAATTGACAGACCCACCAGCCAACAGCTCACATAAACCCATCAACCCTACTCAGCATCTGCAGTGTGTTGTAACCATTGCAAGATCAACAAGATGTCCCTGTAGACAGGATGCAGCATGCAATTCAAGCTCCAAATGGCAAGGAGCAAACACAAAGGAGTGAATAGAGAACATACCAGCCAGGAAAACAGCATTTCTGTGCCGGGCCTATAGGGGACAGATTGCCTTGGGCAATGGGCGAGCCTTTATAGGCGCTGAATGGTGGTATAGGAGAAACTTTATTCATTATAACTACCTACAGACATTTTTACACAAGAGCAGGCCAATGTCCTACATAAAGTAGCTTTACAGGACAATAAGACCGGATTCAAAAAATAAAAAGATAAAAAAATGGAGAGCAAGGAGTCTGGATTACAACACCGAACATGGTTGCCTGTGTCGAACAAGATGTTGAACATTTCAATTCAGATTACATCACCTCCAACATCAGCCAAACATTTTTCCACAGTATCGAGCAGAACAGAGTTTTCTAATGCAGCGGCAACCCTCTCCTTGTCATTGAGTTGTTTATTCACTGTCCATGGCACATTTGTAAACATTGAACATGAAGGATTTCGGTGTACAGAAACATACCAGCATGTTCACTCTGATGAGAACCCGGCTTGACAAATATATCCACTTTGAAGCGCTCAGGCAAGCTTCGAAGTAGCCGCACACGAATACACAATCCTAGACGAATGTGTAATCGACCAAACAACGAACATATAGTAGAGGAAGAGGTCGCACCAATGAGTGTTGACATGCCGCAGTGAGGGACAGTAGGTGTGAATTCGACCTTGACATGGTTTGGTCCAATAATAATCTGTGGTGCTGAAACCACACGGAGCTCTTCCAGCGTGTTCGGATGTTCGGGATCATAGATGGCACGTATCAAATCTAACACGAGTCAGAGGAGGTGAGCGGGGTGGAAGTATAGATTAGGTGCACCGAATATTTCATGTTGGTCTATTGGGTCTACTTGATCTGATTCTGACTCAGATGAAGATGGGTCATCTAACCATAGAGATTGTGAGGATAGCTCGAGTTTACGTGAATCAGATTTAGCTGTAGAGAATACGATTGGATTAGGATTAAACACTTCTGCAGGCATTGCTTGGAATATTGATAAGGTTGGTGGTGGTGAGAAGGATGAGGAAAGGAACACGGAGATGGTTCATTGTCATTAAGTTCGTGACCAAGTCACGCGGACAGACAAAGTATTTCCGTCGCGTCTTGAGCTTGCTGCTTGAGTCTTGACCTCATTGTATCCTACTCCTCCACTTCATACAATGGCACCCAAGGTAATCTAACATTTATATCTTATACCTGACAATCTCACCTTCCTTGACGACCTTGATTTATCCAGCGGAAGCAACCTGACGAAACACCTGCCACTTCAACGCGTTCGACACGCACACGCTCAACCACTGCAAAGAACGATGGAGCGTCCGCTCCTACTACCAAGAAAACAACTAAGGGGTCCAAGGCTAGTACGTCTGCGGCGACTGCAAGTACAAGGTAAGAGCCACAATCTTCGATTTGTCAATCTGAAAGTTAACAACGTCCTGTGTGTTCCTTAAGTGCTATTAACCAGGAGGTACAGTCACAACGCGTTCCATATTTATTTATTTATTTGCTCACGATATATACAGACAGGAGCACCTGCACCAAAACGACCGAGAACAAGTAGAAAAGGGGCTGAAGGAAAAACGACGATGTAAGTACTGTGAATAACTGTTTTTACTGTGATTACATAATGCATGCATGGGTTGTAATGGCTTGCGGGTTCGTGGCAAAGCACATTCATTCCCTCTCACACCCTCTCACCCCAATCCTTGCTATATTCTTCAGAGAGAGTAAAATCGCGACTCTCCATTCAAGCACAGTGCACGACCTCTTGAACTAGAGCTCTAGCCTGTGTATGACCTTTTCATTATACACATGCGCCTTGCTTCTCTCTTTTGTTGTTCGTCTAATCATATAACAAATGCCCACAGTGACCATGACGCTACATCCCAGAGTAAGAATGGAAATGTAGAGGTTCGCTACTTTCATTTTGATACTATACGCGTCTGACATAGCTGAACTTCTGTAGGCAGCATCCGGTTCTGCTAACAATCATGTAACACCATCACCAGCGACCACCCTTACCGCACCCACTGCTTTCGTCAAACCGAACCCCCCAGTCAAAAAGGTGGAAACCAAGAAATCTACCAAATTGGAACCTTACAGCCCGAAACGAGCACTTGACTTGTTCAATGAGTTTGCCGATAGCGATGACCCAGACGTGATTGGTCCTGAAGGCTTCGAAAGCATCTGCCAGAAGGCCAACTTGGCAATGGATGGTGCCCTACCCTTGATTTTTGCGTGGCAGTTTGAAGCAAAGGAAATGGCGAAAATATCCAAGGGGGAATGGGAAGCAGGGACCGCCGCGTTGAGGTATGTGCTTGTTGAATATCCTCGAGACCTGAGTGCTGATCACCGTTTGGGGCGTTTCTTCAGGGTCTCCTCAATACCTGCGCTGGCACTCGTCATTTCTGAGCTAGATGACCTTCTAATGCAAAACAAGCCACCCGCAAAACCAGCAGCTGCGAAGGAACTTGATTACGACCGCACGCGATACAACATGTATTCGCACAATATCAAGAGCGGATTCCAGAAGTTGTACCAATTTTCTTTCAATTTGGTAAAGCCTGAGTAAGTCCTTGATTCTCGCCTACGAGGCATTATCTTGCTCATCAGGACATCGATAGGGCATCAAAGAACATTGACATGGAGGTATGTCTATCATACACTATATATGAGGTTTTGAGAAATTAATTTTACTGTTTGGTGTTTAGACATCAGTCGCATTTTGGTCTGTTTTACTTGCACCTAAATTCCCGTTAATGAAAGAAGTAATTGAGTTCATCGTGGTCAGTGTGTATACCTTCTCTTGACTCGATTCTGTGCTCAAAAGTCCTTCGAATATAAGGAGAAAAATTCGTACAAAGCCACCAACAAAGATCTTTGGAGCATGGTACGTTTTCTGTGTTTCTGTTGTCTTATGGGTTTGGCTCTAGCATTTCTCCAGATGCTGGAATTTTGTGAAACCGTGACACCAAATCTCGATAATTATGAAGCAGACGGGGTGGGTGGCGTGTTCAATTTTCAAATCTTATGTTCATATGTTCTGTAGGCCTGGCCAACTTTATTGGATGATTTCGTTGCATGGAAGCAAGCAAAGTCTGGGGCTAGCTAATCGAAAATCATACATGTCCCGGTATATCGCACCTTGTCCCATGCTCTACTGTCTCCCCTTTGTTCCGTTTTTGCTCTATACATACGTGGCGTTCTTTCCATGGACTTGCAATATTCATTTTTGCACTAGATTAGACCTTCCAGCTGTATCATAAACACACACTGACACTCCAAGATACCCTCATTTTTTCGTCTTGCCGTCTCTTCCACTAATCATGTTCATTGTCTCTTGAAATTCAATCAATCTCTTTTTTGTTGCACACATCAGATTATGAAACAGAAATTATCATTATCCACATAGCGAGATATAGCACAGATTCCAGAGGAGATGGTATGATATCATGTAACGGCAAGACGGTATATAGGTATAGGAAGCTTCCAGAGCACATGTAAGATGATTTGACAACTTGACATTACTTATTAGCAGTGGTTGCAACCGTCAGCAAAGCACCCAGTCTTGTGCGCCAGCTCTCAGCGTACAACAGACGAACAAGACCGCTGACAAATTCCCTGTAACGCATAGGACATCATGAAACTGCGTCAGACATTGAGAAGAGAAAACTACTCACCAGCTTTGGGACAATGAACGTAGAGGGTAGTCGAGGACCGGAGGTATACCCGTCTGCACCAACGAAGGCCAACGATCAACAATAATTGCCTTTGGGTTGGTAAGAGATCTGAGACCCTCAGGGCCACCTATTCCCCCCTTAGAACGTGGTCTTGAACAAATCAAAAAGTAGAAGCACATACCGAAGCGTCCGTAGCCACTAGCTTTGGTCCCCCCAAAAGGCAAATCTTGGCTGAAAGAACACATCAACACCGAAAATTAGGCTAGTTAAATGAAGACACACTTGATCTAAGGTATTATGAGCAAGGTCATTCAACGAGGGGATGTGAGGTAGACTTACATAGAACGTAGCAAAATCATTAATTGAAACCATTCCACATTCCAGTTGTTTGGCTATGGTAATGCAGTCCTCTTGATCAGGACCGAATACGCTAGCCCCCAGACCATACCGTGTCGAATTTGCGATCTCAACAGCTTCTTCCAAGGTTTCATAAGGCATTAGTAGGGCAACAGGAGCGAATACTGGCAAAAAAGGAGCTGAGAAAACGTAAGGAGAGAGGACAATTCAACACTCACGTTCTGTATTTGCAATCTCCATTTTCGTATCAACAGGGCCGACGACAGTGGGTTCAAAATAATATCCATGCTCGTGGTCGTGGTTTTTATATTCCTTGCCACCAATAACATACGCGTTGGCATCCTGAGCATCACTGATGAGCTTCTCCAATCCACGGAAACGGTCACCATTGAGCATGGCACCACCTTCCACAGTCCTAACGTATCCGCCCTGAGCAGTTGTCATCACGGACCCGATGCGGAGCTTTGGTACGACATTTTCAAATATAGCGTACAAATCATCGTACTGTTCTGCACTGACAATCAGACGCTCAATGCCAATGCAGTTTTGCCCCATGTTTTGGCTAGAAAAGATGAGCGCATGTACATAGAGCAGATATAAAACAGAACTGACTAAACACCACGAAGCCAAACACTGGCCCATTTCTTGAGATCAGTGCCAGGGAGAATAATGGCTGGATCTTTTCCACCCAGTTCGAGAGTAACAGGGGTCAAATGTTCGGTAGCAGCCATTGCTACCTATCATCCAGTAAAGGAGTCAGCACTCGAATTTATTTTTCTAAGAAAATAATAATAAACAGTAATACCTTGCGCCCGACTGTTTCAGAGCCGATAAAAGTTATGTGTTTGATGTTAGGAGACTTTGTAAGTGCCTCGGCCGTATCAGGGTAACAGCACACGACTTGAATAAGTTCTGGATCATGCCCGGAAGCGCGGAGACAAGCTGAGATAGCACCAACAAACCATGTAGTTGACCAAATGACTTGCTCTGAACATTTAAGGACGACACCGTTTCCAGCAAAAATACTAGCCAAAATGGGCGACCATGCATTGTGCAAAGCTGTTAAATATGGAATCATGTCAAATATGAGTGGAAACCGCGAAGTGACCTGTACGAACGATAATTCCATGAAACGATGGCGGCAACGACACCAAGGGGTTCATAAATAACTTGGGATTTCTTATACGATAACATCAAATTGGTCGAACGGGATTCTGGTCGAAGTGCCTTTTCTCCGTGTTTAAGGAGCCATTCGAGTTTGGAACATGTAGTGAGGATTTCTCCAAGAGCGGCATCGATTACTGGCAAGCCGGGATGAACATAATAATTGATTAGACAAGCGAATGACTTACACGTTTTACCAGTATCCCGACAGGCAACCCTTGCACAGGCCTCTTGGTTATCGACGAGCCACTTCAACAAACTTCGCATGACGCGTCGCCTCTTCTGGAAACTGGAATTCTTCCACGTCTTCTGTGCGCGTTGGGCCTTTGCAATCTTCTCTTCGATCTCAAAAGCGTTGTCCGCGAGGAATGTGCCAATATGTTTGCCTGTAGCGGGGTCATAAGATGTAATCCATTCCCTTCCCGGTGCTTGGAAGGCAGGTCGTAATTTTTCGTCCGTCAAGTGAGCTTGGAGGTGTGGTTGTTCTATTTGGATTCCCTCCCAGGTCGTTTCCGCTTGCTGTTAATGTGTCAATCCAGGATACCTGTGTGCTGCAACAAAGTTAGAGAATGCGCACCTCAGGAACCTTATATTCGAATGGGACGGCACTATTGTGTTTCTTTTCATAGCGCTGATAGACCAAGTAGATGCCAAAAGCAAAGAATAGAGTAATGGGATACACGGCGTCAATGTGTCGTTTTCCATCTTCCGCTTGACCAAGTCGACTCGTCAAGTACGGGTGATTCATAAGAGAGATAAGCGCGTCCATAATGGAGGTCGCGAAACCCGGAGAGGGTCAGAGTTGAGGGAATAATGACAAGGAGTTGAAATTGAATTCAACTTTGAAACAACAAACTTGGAATTTCAACACGCGACTTTGAATACCCATCACGTGCTTCCATACACCTGTCACAACGAAGTATTAAAAGTTTTTTAAAAGTAGTACGGTCCTCTCAATCACTTCTATACCTTTCTGCAATTTCTATCAATATAATTATGGGTATCTAATAAAGGGTACACAAATCAAGTGTAGCACTTCGTAATTAAGACAAGAGCCTTGCAGTATGATGATTGTTTTGAAACAGAAGAAAGGAAATGGGGCGAGGGGCGAGGCATGACGAAAAAAAAATTGTTGGGATGAGTATGATGTGTGCATTACTGTTCATTAAATTGGGATGGGCAGTCCAAGGCTGAGTCAAAATGGAAGATGGCAAAAAGTGTAGGTATGAAAATCCAAGCGAAGAAATAATAAAAGGATGGATGAAGGGTGATTAATCTCCAGATGCATCACTACAACATGAATGGACGAAGAAAATAAATCAATACCAGTTTATTTTACTTTATCGCTGGAGGGTTCACAGCTTCCTTAAGACTAGAAACCGAAGCCTTCTTTCGAGAGCCACCTAGTTGACCGATTCTTTTCAGGTTGGCCAAACTGCTCTTCGATTTTTTATGTGTTTGCTGTTCGGATATGGTGTTGGTGGAGACCGGCTCTGGCTCTAGCTGTGGAACTAGCTCGCTCGTGGTGGGCTGCGTTTCCTCTACTTCGCTCAAAATGAGTTCCGTCTCGACCGGGCTATTGGATATCCCAGATTGTCCACCGCCACCCACAAGTTTGACGGAAGTGACGGGAGGTAGCTCGTCGTCGTCATCGTCGACTGCCGCATCATCCTCGAGAACGAGAGGTTGCAAGATTTGTGGGTGAGATGTCTCTGTGGGTGTCAATTGATCGGTTTCCACAAGAGGCATGTCATCCGAATTGGCATTTTTACCCGTCAGCAGATCTGGAATAATAGGGGTAGGTTTTAAGGGTGTAGGCCGAGATGAAGGCGGAGGGGTAGAGCATGGCGTTTCTAGGAGAGCCGACTGACTAGTGTCTGTACCGTCTCGCCGGCTAGCTTTGCCGCTGCGTCGAGTTGCAGTCACAAAGCCGACGTCCTCCAAAGGTGTAATGTGACCCGCTTCTAAGTCATCATCGAGTGATGAATCCGCATGGTCGGGTATTGTGGACAGAGGTGTAATGTCTTGAGCTGTCGGAAGATCCACGGGGCGGGGGGCAGGGAGCTTGGACAGGGATACTCCTGGGGCGTGGGTTGGAGCTGGAGGTTTCGAACCAGCGCGTATCTGGTTGTTCACAGCACCAACCGTAGGTGAGGGTATGTGCTCCGAGGAGCTGCTGAGAACAGGTATGGGGATTTCGCTTCCTGCCCCATGCTGGGCAACCTCGGCAATGTCGACGTCAAGTGTTTCTTCGGGCTGCAAGGGTAAAAAAGGATGAGGGGTCAAGATGTGAGTGATGGTCAGGGCAAGTCATAAGGAAGCCAACCTTTTTGTTCATTTCTTCAGGAGGTGCCAGGGCTTCATCAGATATGACACCTGCCTGGTGCCACTTCCTCATGCTCCGATCCGCCCAAGCTTCTAATACATTCCAACCTCGATATTCATTTGTATAGCGAAGGCCGCCTCCAGAGCCAGTGTCACCGCCACCATCACCCTGACCACGACCACTCCCATCATAAAAATAGCTCTCATAACCTAGGTCATCTTCGCTCCCTTCGCTTGTGTCTCCGCGACCAATTTCAAAACCTTCCCCACTCTCGAGTTCTTCAACAAAACTTGCTAGCCATTTTGCCCAACCAGCAAGACCATCACCCCTCCATAAAACGACCTTCGTATCAAAGTCGCGACCGAATACGATCACTTGACCAACGGTACCACCTTCAGCGGGGTTGAGATCGATACCGATGTAATTACCGGCTTTGTCTGCGATGAGGGGAATCCAACCGCGTTGCGAATACTCTCTTCTAACCCAGCTTGGCGGGATGGACTGCATGACTTCACGTAGCCTGCCATTAGCGCCTGTCCTTGGGTCATTGTCGACTTCTCTCCAAAACCTCCACTCCTCCAAAACGGTTTCCAGAGGAAGGAGAGTAAGACCGAAGAAAAGGCCTTCTGAGCAACCTGCTGCAGATTCTGCCTCCTGACCATCTACACAAAGATATGACTCTCTGACTACTGGTGGTAAAGCGAAACCGAAATGAGATTCGATGTCTGCGAGATCTTGAGGAAGAATTCCGTAATTGAGAGTGTCGCCGAGTTCAGGGTATTCACGGCTGAGCCATGAACGAAGACGAGCCCATGTCTTTGAGAGAGGGGGATAGTTTGCATGAGGAGGAAAAGGAGTGTGTAAGGGATCCATATGAGTTGGTAAAAAGGAAGATTGACGAGAAGGAAAGCCATTGCTATATCATAGAAATTGAAATTATATTGGAGCAATTGAAAGAAGGAGAGAAATGACAAACTTTGAGGGAATATAACCATAAGGATTTGAACCTTGAGGTGGATAAGTATAAGAAGCTGGAGACCTGGCTGACTCTGGATCTGGAGTTGAGAGAGCGTCTGGGTTGAAAGCATCAGGATGAGAGGCGAACACAGGACTTGAAGTTGGTAAAGAGAAAGCTTCATGAGTTGAAGAAAATATTTGACCCTTTGGAGCTGTCCTTCTGTTTGAATCTAAAGAAAATAAAGATGATAACCACCCCATTAATATCTTGTAGTTGTAGTAGTAGTTATTGTAGTAGTCGTCGTCGTCGTCGTCGTTGTAGTGGTAAAAGAGAGCTAGCCAACAACACAAAACTCAACACCACAGTATAATTCATTACATAATCAAATATATATATATATTATTACATACTACTCTGAATCATCATCTATTGAACTAGGTCCTTCAACTGTTATTCTAGTATTAGTAGAATTAGCTCGAGATCTCCCACTAGCCTTCATCCTTAATTCCCTTTCCTGTTGTTCTCTTTTTGACGGTTCCATAGCTGGCGCACATTTTAAAACAAATGTACAAGGCAATACTTCACCGCAAACCCTTTTAACTGTCCTCTCATTCAACTCCAATCCACCAAACATTGTTCGACTTCGAAGAAAGTCAAGTCGTTTCATTCCACTTCCTAGTTGTCCACCAGGTGCTCCAGGATTACGCGATCGATTCCAGTGATAAGCATTCGTCAACTCTCTCTGCTCCAACGCAGTATAAATTTGGAAGTCTTCCTTCTGAGTTCGTTTGTTGAAATCGTATCCGATCGCGTCAATTACATCTCCACACGTAACCCCCCGTTCTTTGTCCCTTGCATGCACTTCGATAACCCAAGGCGTAATTTCACTCACGATACGCAACCAACTGACACGAGGGAAAGTCGCTGGCTCGTCTCGTCCTTTGAACCATGACACATGCGTAGGATCCGTAGATCGTTGTACTGTCGATGTTGGATAGAGCATATTCCATAACAAGTGCGCGGAATCATCCCCAGTGTTCTCGTCGTACACTTGTATCAGAGGATTGATTTTGAGGTTCGCCCTGACAACTCTCACCAGGAATGGCTCTAGCACAGGTCCGTCTTCGAAATGGTAGTAGGTTGCCCCGTTAGAAATACTGTCGCAAATCATCGATAGATACAGTCACCACTTACAATGCAATCCTTCTGCAAATTTATCCACCCTGTCATTCGATGCTGCAGGGGGTTCAGGTCGAGCCGCTTGTCGTCCTGTGTGCCATGGGTCTGTCGGATAGGCTGGCTGCATTCCTGGCCAAACCTGAGGCGGTGGTGCTTGCGGTGGAAGGGTCTGCGGTGGTGGAACATAGGGCGTATACCCTCCCGCTTGTGGTGGAAGCCCAGGATTCATTCCCCATGGTGTTGCCGTTGGTGGGAGTGGTACGCCAGGCTGTGCCCATGGCGTTGCAAACATGTTATAGGTTGCAGGCGCAGAGGATGGGTGATGATATCCTGGCCAACCCCCATATGGATTTCCACTCGGGGGCATCATTGGCGATGGATGAGGACCTCCAGAGATCATTGGAGAAAACATCGGAGGACCACCTAGTGGATACCCTGTGTAGTCTTCAGATACCCTTGAGGAGTGTGTGGGACGCTGGGATGGCTGCTGGGGTGGTAGATTTGGAATGACTCCAGGAGAGAGCATGGGGCTTATCTGGGGAACGAAAGGTGTCGTGTTTACGTATGGGGATGCTGCTGGATAGACTGGATATCCACCAGATATAGGGTGAGTGGTCCAATTCGGAGAGCTTCCACCTTGTCCTCCATTTGGGCTTGGATGTGGAGAGATATTTGGACTACCAAGTGGTGGAATAAACGGGGTATTGGGTGTAGCACGACGCGATGTCATCCTTGTCGTTCAAAGGGTATCTTTTCCGGTCTGATAACTTGAATTTCCCGGAGATAATATAGAGAAATAAAAGGGAAGGTAGAGGAAACGTTTATGGAAGTCTGAGTCGAGGAAGACGGATGGAAAGGTTAATTCTGATTCCTGAAGGTCCACGACAATGAGCAAGAATGACTCACAATATTAAAGGACTTTAAGATGATTCAAGTCGTGCTGCGACCTCGATGACAGTAGTAATTGTGAGATTATCCGAAGGCCAGCAGAGGGAATGAAGCGTATCAGAAGCTAGTAAGTACATTGGTGAGCGTCAACTTGGAATTTAAATCAGTGATGGTAGCACTAATACCTGATCTGTTGATCCTGGCTAGATAAAAGGCATAAATAATATGTAACGTTAATAAATAAGATTGTTTTCTTACCTCTGATCGCTTTCGTAGATGGATGGAACGAAGTTAAGAAGAATGGCTGATAGTAACAGACGCTGTCCTTTGCCCCTAACCAAAATCACGTGATGAAACTTGGCCTTCTCTCAATTCAAATTGCTTTAAATAAATTGAAGCAAGTATAACCAAACTAAAACTCCCATAGTTCGTGGTTTTTTTGAATATCTATCTAGGACGTATAATAAAATGGGACAACACATACTCGCCCATTTACAAGTGTATGTAGTAAAGCCTTCTGGTCTTCTGCGCCAAGGCCTTCGATCATCATGAGCGCCTACATGACATTACGATGTCCCGACATGCAGGATATTCGAGAGAGTTCAGGAGATCTTAGTTGAGCCAGTACTTAGGCTCTCTGTCCATTTCAAGTCAAGATGTCTGTGTGGTAACATGGTCTTTCGATCCGATTGATGCCAACACATCTTCCCATCGGCGTTATGTATGCGGATAAGGGAAGCTGCCACATTCGTATATCGACATATCAGATGCTTCAAATCCCGCAGTGGTTCATACTAGCACGAAAGACATCTGGGTCCAGTTTATTGTTTATGTTGTGACCGAATGGAAGAAGCGCCCTGAGCTACGATCTTGCAGCCCTCTCCAGCCAACGAATCGCTCAGTCTGCTCCCCTTCATTGCCGTGGGCTCGCAAGCCATCTGATGTGATTACAAGAAGCCTTGACTAAACGGCTTCCCAAAGGTAGCTTATAAAATCGCGGTGATATTTCGAGTGTCATCACGCATATATCTTGATGTCAAGCTATAATAATAGGCATGGACGTGTGTGTATCCAACGAAGCCTTCAACCTTCATGTCGTAACATTATTCGCAGCCCTACACGCTGTGATGACCTTGTACCTCCTGACTCGCTTATCGTCGCAGGCATATTTATTTCAGAGATATTCGTCGTTCAAGATGGGTGTCAGGATTCTGTTCATATTCGTATTTCAACGGATTTACATCAGCAATCTACATAGATATGACCACGGGTCATTGATAGAGTTACTCTTTGAGGTCATCCTCGGTCTTGTCCTTTTTTCTACTAGTTACCCAAAGGTGTCTGTGCAGTAGCTTGGGACTTAAGGACACCTGCTAATACAGAGCCACCCGCAACAGGTCTTGTCAACTTATTTGCTCCCTTTTTCACATTAAATTGAGCGCTCGCAAATCCATCAAGGTTGGCAAAAGCTTGCAAAATGGCATGAGTAAATTCAAGGGATGTTGGCGTTGACCGTTTCACTCACTTATATTGCGCATGGCGTAGTAAGTCGCGTTGACTTGGTTAGGGTCGATTGAAAGTGTGAAGAATCCACGGTAAGAGCCTTCACTCCACTGGAGATCGGCATTGACCTTTACGAGCTCTGTAGACTGGATATCTGCCTTAGCAGGAGTTATTCCAGATCCAAATGCAGAGCTTGATGTCACGGCCGTTCCAGCAAACTCGACTCCGATAGCACCCTCGCCTGTGCTGGGCTTGTACCTATAATATACGATTTCAGGTTAACCGGTCGCAGAATAATAAAGCATCTCATCGCAGTGACACTTTCGCCGGATCGCGACCAAGTGGGATTTTACTACTCACGTTGTCGTATCATTGGGATCTGTCGATGGATACAATATCAGTTCTGGTGGAAGTATACTGAATTCTAGCACATGTCACGTACGAGCTAAATCGGAGACCCAGTTTGCATGACTGTCCCCTGAAAGAATGATAGTGTTGCTGATCTTATTGCTGTAGAGGTGATCAAGAACCCTGGCTCGATTGGCTCTATAGCCGTCCCAAGCATCCTGAGAAGATAAAAAGAATTATAAACAGCATCGGTGGACACCCAGGAGCCATTCGCTCACCAAGTCGACTGTATATTTGTTTTCAGTCAGGAAACAAAGTTAACGTTGGAATATATTTCGCAACACTCACATTCACCACCTTCGTTCAGTTGAGTAAACACAATCTGCTGTCTATAGGGGGTCTGAGTCGCTGATGCCAAACCAGCAATTGCAGAAAGTGTGAATATACCCAATGATTCGCCAGGTCGCCCCCCTCCTCTTCGATTCGGATAGAGTATCGTACAACCCTGTTGTTTCATCCTGTAATCAGTTGGCTGACATCGCGAGTGGCGCCGCGCGCGAATGACATAGTGCTTCTTACATTGCTCTTGCTCCAAACCCATTAAGGACCGGTTAGGGAATGATGAGATGGTATTGACATCTGGGCGTTACAGGGGTGTTTGTCAGAAATAAGATAATAGCAATCTGCACGACCTACATTCTGGATAATCATTCAGAAGAAGGCAAAGTTGAAGAGTCAGATCCGGAGGTGCCTGACTGGGATTTCCTTACCAGTGTTATAGTATACCTGATATTGGACGTCGTCAGCAGTGAATTAAATTGAAACCTGTATACGCACATCAGTGAGATCTCTTTCATACTGACCTGGGAGCAGATTCAATACGTGAGCATGTTGAATTCCTGAAGAAGCCTCCCCAACTGGGCCAGGCTTGATGGAGTGAATGTATACTCACGGGTGTCGAGCATAGTAAGATCGAGGAGTTGACCGATCTGGAAATTCCTCCAAATCCTAAGCTCGTCTTTGGGATCTACTTGGCGGATGGGCATCCATTCGTGATATGCTCTCACGGCAGCAAGCTTTCGATCTGTAAAGCAAGCACCAGAGGGAGAAAAAGAACATCCTGCGGCCGTGTCATTTGAATCAGCGGTGCCAGCTTTCCAGGAGTTATCCGCAACCTGGAATTAGTTAAACAAAAACCTTCTAAAAAAGGGCCCGACGTTTCTGCACACCTCATGGTCATCCTGATAGAATCAACCGCGGAGCGGACAATAAATTATGAACAGCCGTTCACATGTTTCTAGTTGAAGACACTCACCCTACAAGGAAAACATTGAAATGAGTTGAGGCTGTAAGGGACCGTTGATGAATCTGAAACCGTGTAAAGTTTACGTACCAGACCGTGATCCATGCAGCTTGTTGATGGGCCAGAGCGAGACTGGCGTCGGTACGATACTGATTAAGGCGCTGTCGGTAGTCGTGAATGGTCGCCAACTCTCGACCAAGAGTTTGACGACCAATTTTTGCTCTGGCATAGAGTTTCAATTGCGTCATCTTTGAAACTGCGTCCAACTCACCCGTTGCCCAACGATTCGTAAATCTACATGGGGGTTATTATTCTATGTGACTGATATATAGGGCCGAGTAACGTACATAGTCACCAAGATGTAAGAACAAGTCTGCGCTTGTGTTGTGTGCTGCATAGCCATACGCATTGAACCATCCTAAGTTTTGAGAGTGATCGGATAAGAATGAGAATTTTCCCTTCGGTGTATCACCACACACCTGCCTGGTACTGAGAACAGGAGAAAACAGCCATTACCAAAGGCTTTCCTCCATTAACTTCGTGCGCAGGCGCTACGAAAAGGTAAGCCCCCCCATCAATATCACCATTGAATGTTCAATGTTCGATGCTTACTCGATGGATGAGCAATTGTTCGTGTCGTCCCAACAGGACTGGCAGCTTTGGTAGCGCAGTCACTGAAGCGATAAAAATATTTTGTGTCAGCCTTAAGATTTTTTGCTTCAACCTTGACGGTAAAGTCGACATCATAGCTAGTGAATGCCTCTCCAGAATCAGCAAGACGACCAGAAAAGGAAGCGTCTTTTGATACTTGGTACGCGACACAGACCGGAACACTTTGGTCTGGCTGCGCCCCAGATGAAGAGGTGGGGATGGCTCGAGTCCATAGAAGGACACTACTGTCAAGAGGGTCTCCCTATCATAAAAAATGTCACCATGAGGAAACTCAAAAGGAAGCATATAGGGACTAACGCTGGCAACTGAATGAAATTGAATCGAATTCAACACGACATCAGTACCGTCACAACTTAAAGAGGTTGTCGAGGTCACCACTATACCTGAGTGAGTAAAGTTTACACCTCCGGCCCAGATGAAAGGCGACTAAAGGCCAGTTAGAACGTATTCGATAACAGACAGTGAAGCAGAAAAAAAAGGGAATGCACATACATTGCCAAGTTTGCTTCCATAGAACGTGGCATAATGTCCATCAGTAAAGCCTGACGAATCGATGGTTTGTCGACGACGAAGAGTATGTTCATGCAGCGCTCTGGTGTTGTGCCCCAACTGAAACACGACAAATCAATGTCATATTTTTGGAACGATCGACACGGATGATGTCGTCACACACCTGAGGTGCATCTGCAAACGGGGAGCTATATGCAAGGTTTCGGTCGAAAAACTCAAAAGCTTGAATGCTCGATGCGATGAGAGTAAGTTGCAAGAGGAGGTTTAGGCGTGCCATAGCGCAATTGGGGGATAAGTAGCAGTTCAGTCGTGCTCTTTATACAAACCAACCACAAATATTTTCTGTTTCGCTGGCATCTGAAGGTTCTTCCAAAAGTTTAAAATTGGCCATACGATGTAAGGAAATATTTTCAGATGCATGAAAACACGCACGTTCGCTGAAACGGCCTATATATTCACTTTGTGCATATGGAATATGAGGCCGTGACATAGAATTACTGTCAATATGCACAATTTATTGTAAGTAGTGGGAAAGAGAAGTTGAAACTAGGTCACGATGTCTAGCTTCTTGGTGTGTAGCTCTTCCCTTCCCGCGCTTCCAGTAGTTGAAATTCAGGTAAGCCTTGGAACCATCCAGCTTTAAGATTTCCATTCGTTTTGTATGTTGTCAGGGCTTCCTCGTCAGGAATGGTGATAGGAATTCGTCCGCGACCAGCAGCAGCGGCATCAGCCAGGAGTTGGACCTGGCATGCTCGTTCGAGTGCTATATAAAAGAAAACAGTGGCTTCAATAGAATCAGTCGCTACGAGGATACCATGATTCTGCAAGATTGCCGCCTATCAAGTCATGGTCATGAAATTGAATGGGGTTCGATATATAGTTGTAAAATAAGGACCGACCTTCTTCTTGCCGAGTGCAGACGCGATGTGCAATCCTTCGTCAGCATCAAGGACTACGCCATTGAACTGGTTGTAAATTGCATGATCCTAAAATACACATGATAAGTAAAAAGAAGATTGTTGATTGATGTCATTAAGCGACGAACGTTGAAGAAGGCGCAAGCATCCTGGCTGAGCATATCAAGCTTTACTCCTAGGGCAGAGAAAGCTTTTCCGTGAATAGAATGTGTATGAGCAGCACAAACAACGTCGGGCCGTGCAGAATGAATAGCAGAGTGAATCATATAAGCAGCTGTATTCAAGATCCTTCTTGGACCTGATTCTTCCTAAAGGTTTCGAATTCATCAGTAGGTGATGGGTCTGGCTTTTGAATTACTAACTAAAATCTTGCCATGATGACTAGGTAAAAGAGAATGAGTGATTTTAGGGGGAATATGCCAATAGGTAATACTCACTCGACAAGCAATAAATCCTCGGGCTGAATGAGGGAGAAATGAAGACCCTGTTGTACAAGGAATTAGTGATGGTTCGTCAAGACTGAGGATGGTCGTGGGTAACACCAATAAGTAAAACTGCTTACAAAAGGATTGACCCAAAAGCTCGTGGGGTCAACGGGATCCTGTGCAAATCGTCATTGTTGATCTACCATCTCAGCTTTCCAGTGTGACATACGCGCAAAGTAATATGTCCCGCGACACCTTCATTATAACCAAGGTTTCCTAGTAGCAACAAAATATCAAGAAGTTTATTTTGATGATTGGAAGATGAGCACAAACCAAATATACGGAAAGCTTGAGCCAACCGATATTTGAGGTATTCCCTCTCTTCGAGCTTTGATGAGAAAGTCGGAGGAACAGGTATGCTGGATTGGTCTGCCATCATAGATTGAGCAGGCTCAGAACGAGTAGAAGATGGTGACATATCAAGTTAGTAAATTGGACTAATACTACAAGCTACTGGGGTATTTCAAGGATTTCGATGAACGGGGACCGGGGAAGGTAGTAACCGGGGCAATAACGAAATATCATTGCAAAATTCCAAAACAAATATTCTGTGTGCTTACTGACTGGATGGTATAGTGTGAAAGAAACTGAATATATATCAATTGTTGTATTTATGTTTCTTACAGGTAAGAGAATGTGAGGAAAAGTGAATAATGTTGATGATCCACATCAACTGAGGTGCTTTCTACTGTTGCTTTACATCTCGGTTCCTTTTATCTTGTGGCATGTAATAGTTCTTTATGTTTTAAATCTCATTTAAAACTTGAAAAATAAAATAAAATGTTATTTTTAAAAGATTCGAACGATTATCTGTTGTCATTGGTGTTGTATTTCATTTTCTATTCTTTCTCAAAACACCGCCCATGCATCTCCTTCTGTCGGTCCCTGATTCGATTCCCCTGAGTCTTGTCCCATCTCATCAACCCTAAACACTTACACATCCGCTCAGTTTCGGCTTGGTCCTGATTTTAGAGCTTTGTCTGGATCTCAGATTGTACATAAGCTTAACAAGGAAACCCAGAATGACAATCCTTATATCAACAACCGTACTCTTCGGCGTAGGATCCTTTCATACCCTTTATTCGCCAGGTCTCCCATCAGCCTCCCCGATATCGTCCCGTCTTCTTTCCTTGTTGCTTTCTTTTGTTGTTCGTTCAGCATTTTCCACTTCTTCGTCAACTTTGATGCCTTCAGACTCAAGCAGAGCTTCCCAGCAGCTATACCATTTTGATGACGAAGACAGCGTCGATCAGTCCGATAGTCAACAGTCACAGTCCACTAGGAGAAAGTCGTGCGTTTCCTTCTTTCCTCAATACTGAATCGTGAATTATAAACTGAATGTGCACCTCATAGCTCTGGTGCCTGTGTAGAATGTAAATCTGTCAAAGTTCGTTGTTTTTTTTTTTTGCTTTGGTATCGCTCAGCCGAAACTCAAATATGTTCATTTTTGGTCCTACCAGGTTAAATGTGAATATGTTGTGGGAGAAGGCAAATGTCGCAGGTGCAAGTCAAAGAATTTGGTCTGCAAAGCTAGGAATAGGAAAAAGAGAAAACCAGCAGAGTATGTTCCGCTCTTTCTCTTGCCTTTCATTATTTGCTGACGGGCCAACGGAATCTAGCACGCATGAACAACTCCAAGAACGATCTCACGAGAGAGATATCCAAATTCAAAAACTCCTGTCACAGCTCGATGAGATGAACCAACAGCGAAAGATTCATCAGTGGGTGTCCAAGATCGGTTCCAATGAGTCTGGTGCGCACAGTGTTTGTCATTTGAAGCCTTAGTCACACTCATCTGCTATCCTCCTAGAATTGTTGGATATCTACCAACGATGCGATTGGAAAGGGAAGTCTCCAGACGTAGCGGTAGCCGAATACTTTGAGCTTGGTAAAGACTTAGTTTGTTTCCCGGAAGTTAAATCTCACTGCCGCAATAGCTTGTCCGCCGTATCAAACCTTCGTCCCAGGAATCGTCAAACATTGTTCGCTGTACCCATCCGATATAATGGAACTGTTCTCAATGTAAGCTTTTGTGACTTATTGCACAAAAAATTCCGCTGATATTGTTGTAGATATTTTGAACGGATAAATGTGAGTCTCAAGCTAATTGTCTTTCCTGGAAGCCGTTTCTGGAGCTCAATCACGAAAAGCCCTATTTTTCTCTTCTTGATGTAGCATATCACACCCCAAAGTTTGTCATTGAAAGGAGTCCGTTCCTTTTCACAGTTAGTGAGTATGATGTCGTGAATGCTTTAGTAAGTTCTAACTTTTGTCAGTTTGTGCCGTTGCTTCAAGACATTATCAGAAGAAACCTGCCATGTATCCACTTGCAATGGAATTCGCTCGAGATTTGGCAGGTCAATCATTAGTTCAAGACCACAAAAGCATCGAAATATGCCAAGCGTATCTTATTTTGGCCGTCTATCCTGTCCCAAAGAAAAAATGGGTGGAAGACAAAAGCTGGCTTCTGATGGGTGTTGCTATAAGGTTGGGTGGTCAATCAAAACGCAACCGCCAACGAAACTAACGTTTATCTCTCATCGTAAAGAATGGCCATGAGATTGGAATTAAACCAACCTCCTCTGAGCTCCTGTGATCCAAGGGAACAACTTAATCGCACTCGGACGTGGCTAAACTGCTATTGTGTCGATGGATCGCATGCCATTCAGTTTGGGAAAATCCCGATGCTCAACATGGATGATTTTATTGCAAGAAACTCGCGAAGCTGGTACAAATCTTCGAGCCTTGTTACTCCTTATGATGTGCATTTGTGCGGATATGTCCAAATGCTCATGATCATGGCAAGATGGAGGACCAAGGTTCGTGCAGATGGTAGCTCTCCTAACATGCAGGTGAGACATTGTGTTCATTTCATACTTCTTCAAACAAACTTAGTTACTCGACAGGCTGACGAAGTGGTCAAAGCAGCTCTTGCAACTCAAGAGATACTGTCCCGAGAGATGGACGAATGGAATGACTTGTATGCGGAGGAAATGATAAGGCAACGTAAGTTACGTTGCATACCCTCCCTCCGCTGAACGTTCTCCTTGGCTGACAATATGGTCATACAGCGTTGAATATTTGCAGCTATCGTGGAAATACGACTCTCATGTGAGTAACCCCGCCCGCTGCCATCGCCCTACCAAAACCAAATACTTCTGTGTAGGATCTCGGCGTACTTGCGCTTAGTTGTCTTGTTGGCAGGGTTTCAGCGTACCCGCGCCGAGGATCTGCGGCACGATTCTGAAATCCTGGTGAAATGCATTGATGCAGCACGCTCTGTCATTCAGATCACTTTGCAGCGGCTTTACCCGACAGGGTTCTTGCGTTACGCTATGGAGGCAAACTTCCTCTATCTGGCATTCGCAACGGCTTTCCTCATCAACGTGAGTCCAAAAAGTCTTCATAGTTTTTTGACATAACGAACGAACCTGAGCCGCATTTTCTAGTTATTCCGTCCGAGATACCTGCATTTATTGAATCAAACTCTGCGGCAAGAAATTATTACCGATGTTGCTCATTTGGTGACTATCCTGGGATCTGATGAGGTTGCATTGGATGGCCGACATACACCAGCTCTTTACTCACGGTTCCTTTCTTCTATGATGGGCCGATACCGTATGGACGAACATATTTTTAACTTGCATGCTACGGATGGTTTGGCACGCCCTTCAGGATTATATCAAGACCGTCATAGCACACCTGCAGACAGCTATTATTGGCCAGACGTCCCAATTTCTGCGCCTAACTTTGACAATTTTTCCGTGTATCCGGGCTCCTCGACGATAGATATGGAACCCAAACTAGACCATGGGGTTGGTATGGATTTTAGCCTTACACACTTCATGAGGACTGTTGGAGTCACTGGGAACAACACCCCACCCGCACCATTTGTTTCATCCTCCTTACCAGATACTTGGGAAGTTTGGCCAGCACCAGGCCACACGATGATTCATGCCCATCATATGGCAGATTGGACAGAAGCTGATCAGCCTTGGAGGGTTTGATAATTCCTTTTTGCGCTTCTTAAGCGCGCACACATCAGGGACATAGCTAACTAACTATTTATTTATTGTATTTATTTGTACAAATTATGTAACAATACAACAACAACACGATCACGCTATTATATACGTGAGAATCTATGATTATGTAATGAACGCGTTCCTCATTGTCATACGAAATAAACTTGTCCCTCTCTATCGTTTACCACCAGGATGCATCGTTTCCATCCTACCCGTGCATCACCTCCAATACCCTTATCATCTTTTGGCTCTGTTACTTCCACAGAAACGACATTTGTATTGCCTCAAGAGCTACAAAATCTATCCTCGGAGGATCTGGATTGCCTTGACTCCATTATAAGACGCGCAGGTCCGAATTCAACAAGCTTTTTACCAATATTCAAGGCATACAGCGAAGTTCTGAAGGAAAGAAGGCTCGACTCCCAAGAGGTTGTATACTATGGCAAATTATTGAAACTTGGAACTCTAAAAGGCGGAAACTTCCTCGATAAGTGGGAAATGGTCAAGGCAGCTCAGCATCCTGTGCGTGGATAGATAACATGTACCAAGTGATTAACACTGAAATCCTCCTTATACATAGACGACGAATCAGCCAACTTATCTTGTCGGAGGGAGCGAAGTATCGGATGAAACCATTCCACCACAAACCGTCATCCAGTCCACCGTCAGGGATCAAACGTCGAGTCGACTCGCTAGATTACAGGAACTTAGAAAAGCACGCACAAACACGCTGTCTGAGGTCCAGGGTTCTCGAGCCGCTGTTACTACGAGGTCATACTTGTTCCCCAAAGTGCAACAAAGCCACATCCGTACTACAGCTCCTACCAAATGCGCAACAGGCAAACCCCTTGCCTCAGTTTCGCTATTTGCTTCCTCGGACGATGAACCTGGATCAGCGTCAACAAAACCTCCGTCATACAAGTCAGCAGTTGGGGCTCCCAAATCGATTTCAAAACGTCGAGAATTAGCGACTCGGATATCCGACCAGGTTGGTGGTCCAGTGCCATTCAACCAAGAAATCGACAGCCCACCTCATGCCCAACCCACTCGCAAGCCAATCGACCCCGATGAAGCCTGGAAAAATATTGAAATGGAACAAAACGAGGGAAAGGCTGACAACTTTCGCAACAATGTCCTGCTTTTTCGCTACTGGGGCATATGGAGACATGGATATAACTGGATAATTGTAAGTAACCATATTTACACTGTGTCAATGACTGCATGAATTCTGAATATTGTCCTTCAGACCACGAATGAGCAGATGGGTAAAGCCCGTGACAAGGTTGTACTTGATCTCTTCATGCGTCGGTGGAGGCAACGACTGGCGTCCAGAACCGACCAGCACAATTTACTCTTGAATAAATTCAATCAGCAACGGCTACTGTCAGTAATGTCATTCTGGAGAGAAAAACTCAAACAGAAACAACAGGCGGTCTGGAGGGATGAGATGAGGAGGAAAATGAAGGTTGTGAGAGGAAAAACTGATACCAGGATCAAACGACAAGCTCTCCATCAATGGAAACGACTACTCATTGTTCACAACGCGAACCGCCACTACCAACGAACCCTCATGACAAACCATCTTGCGCAATGGAAACTCAAACTATCGGCCCTAACTGACTTGCAATCCACTGCGCGCGCATTCAGAGAACAGGTTGAATTGAAAACGCGACATCAAATTTGGGTTAGATGGAAGCGGTCATTGCTCCTCCGACGCGATGAAGCTGAGTTCACCCAAAAAATGAATCGTCGCGTTTTTGCGAAATATTTTGATGCATGGAGGGGACGGATGTGAGTGAAACGTATTGTCTATATGGTTTAACGAATTATCTGAATCACCTGCTCACTAGGGGGTTAAACGTGGTTGCCGATTCATTTCGCGATAAGGCTATTCAGAGAAACGCGATCTTGGAATGGAAGCGTGCGCTTGCCCATCATCAAGTAAGTTCTTGCGATTTTCATGGAACGCCCATACATGTTCCCGCGCTGTTTTCGTGTGTTAGGGCTGTTCACTAAAGGTGTTCTTAGTTTTTGGATCAGAAGGTGTCTAAACACCTAAATAAGCAAGATGACATTTTGTTACGCGCCATTATTCGGATCTGGAGAGCGCGGATGCGAGGGCTACGGCTGGAGAAAATGCGTGATGCAACTCTGCTCCGACGATACTTCATGATCTGGAAGTTCAGCCTCGATAAGCAACGAACACGCTTCGGTAGGTCGAAGTGACAATGTTGTCCCCTTTTCTCTCTCGTGGTCATCCGCTGATGACACCCTTGCATTTTGCAGAACAAGCCGAAATCTTTGCGCACCGTAACCAAAGTCGGCTAACTATGTCAGCAATGAAAAAGTGGCAAGAGGCAATGAGTCGGTGCCAAACGCTTCTCATACATGCGGAACAACATGATAGAGCCAGGCTTCTTGCAAGTGCTACTCTTACATGGCGAATAGGCCTGAGAGACCATATTCAGAATATGAAGATGGCAAAATGGGCGCAAAAGTTCTTCGCTACTCGTAGAGCCTGGCGTATTTGGATCGCAGCCATGGAGGAGCGCAAAAGACAAAAGACTCTGCACGTGTGGAATCTAGCGATTACTCGAAAAGTTTTTATGCGTACGTACTTCTTTTCTTCTAGGTTTTGCTACCTGCTTGACCCGCGTCACTGAAATAGAATGGCGCCGGCGTACTGCCGAGAGACAGTACTTTGAAGAATGCGAACGAGCTCTACGAAACAGGGTCAACAAGGTAACGCATCCCTTCAAAATACTCCGCTGTATCCCTGGTCCTAACTTTGCCCTGATGGTTTTCCGACCAATTAGCGTGTTGTCTCCAATGCGTTGATGAAGTGGACGAACAGAGTAATTGATCTGAAATCGAGAGAATTGGACGTAGCTCTCACTTTTGATCGAGGCATGATGCGGTATGTCTTCACATCGTATCTCCTGGGAGGAGTGACCAACTAAAGGACACCCCATAGGACTGCGTTTGACAAGTGGAAAGCTGCCCAAAGTCGGCGAATAGAAGATCGTAGTCTACTGGACAACTACCTCATCCTCAAAGATCGCGATTTGCTCACAAAAGTGTTCCGAGTTTGGTTAAGCAAACAAAGATTGGCTGAACAAAGGAGGGAAGAGCATGAACTGAAGGAGAGACAGTTGCGAGAGGTGCTCCTGCTGAGTGCTTGGGAAAAATGGCGGGAGAGATACAAAGAAGAGGTGCTGAGACCTCTGGTGAGTCTTAATATCTCTGAATGGGCTTTGAAAACCACTGATCAATGACACATATAGGAATACGACCACATATTCCGCAGTCAGCGTGCGACACAAATGAAAGCTTTCGTTATCTGGCATAGTAAAACAAAGGTTCGCAAGTTTGATGCGTGTTAATGCACATGCTGATTGCAAGCAATATAGACGTTACCAGCCATCCATTTTCACGCGAAGAAGACACGTGAAAGATTTTACAGGAAATGGAAAGAAGCGATGCCAAAAGTGCTGAAAATTAAAAGAGCAAAGGAGTTTGATATGCAAAGCACACTTGGCAAGTCTTTCTTAGGATTGCGTCCCGTAGCTCAAGGCTGACACTGATTACAGCGCGGTTCCTGGATAAATGGAAACAAGCACATAGAACTAGACTAACATTGAAAGCTGTCGCGTAAGTTGCATTGATATTCTTGCCGACATATTCTTATGCCTATGCAGACGAGCCAAATATCTCCGACTGCCACCAAGTTCTCAAACACAGCCAACAGCGCCCATACGATCTTCACGACCGATCTATTCAGCGCGAGCACCGCCACGGGGCACATTCTCGCGTGCACGTCAATCACAAGATGATAGTGAAACAGAAGACAAGACTGAACACACGGCAGCACCTTCTCCCAGTTTGCTCCTTCCGCATGGGCGGAATCAAGGTTTGACACCAAGATGGGCGACCCGAATTCCTCGAAATGAAAGCAGCAGTCCTGTGAGGTCAGATTACGCGTCTTCGTTTATTCCAGCTGTTGGAGTGCGTGAACCTAGTCCAGTGAGGTCGATTGCATCAATGCCAGATCGAAGGATAAACAGGAGTCGTGCGTCCTCGAGAGCAGAATCATTGGTGTCAAGCAGCCAGGTAGGACCTAGAGAAGACCGTCTTTGGTCTGCAATCAAGGAATTTGGGCAGTCGAGGTCGAAGGGAGCTTAGCAAGTGAGGGAGTGTATTTATTAGGTATTTATTGCTTTTGACTGTTTTCTTGCTTTTGGTCGTTTTTGTTTTTGCATGTTTTATACCAGATGTTGCAATGAGAGATAACGTCATGGGTGGATGATTATGAATTGCGATAATATTGCCAGCCAACCCAATTCGCGATGACAAAGTAAGAAGTGGTGGGTATCAAGAGGAGGAGAAAGTATTTGTAGTGAGTATCTTGGGCGAGGATGTCTAAGATCTGAAGACAAAGGTATCAATGAGTCTTGGACTTGGTATGAAACTTTTGGTATTACCTACCGTGAGACCAGTTAGGGGCAAGAAAGGGCTGATAATAATAGCGTAGGTTGCTATGAGAAAAAAAATAATAGATAAAATGATCAATATATGACCTTTGTTGAACTGATTTTTCAACATGTTTGGTGAAATATGCGCAGGATGAAGGAGAGAAGGAGGGTCAAGTGTGGGAAGTGTTGTCAGGATTGTTTGTTGGGATGGGGCATTGTTATGTAAGTATGTGATGCCAGTATGTATAAGAAACTTAGTATAGCTCAACGTTGTCTTGAAACCACCCAAACACTACCCACCTGCGACAATGTTACCTGAAGACAGCACAAGATCGTTACAGAAAAAAGAAAGAGAGGCAGAAGGTTCACAGAGTGCACATGTACATGGATCTCATATTATAGGGGATGCTGGGTTCGTCACATCAATTTGGCTCGCTTGTCGGGGAAGGTGGTAGATGTGGACTGATCAGCTCGCAGAGGCGTACTTGATGAGAACGAGGTTTACAAGGAGACGGATGAGGATGAAGGCGAGGACGATATTGTCGGGTTGTATGGTAGCAAAAGGGGTATTGCTAAAGCTCTACCCGAGATACCAATTGGAGACGAGACGTTCGACTTTTCGTCGATTATCGGACCATCAAATCCTGAGTAAGTTTAAAATATTAGAATAATTACCTTACTGATAAAGATGTAACTTACAGTGAAGAGAAAGTAAAAAAACGAGCATCCAATGTGCTACGATTGACACAAGAAAATCAAAAACTAATGGCAGAATTAAAAGCAATGCAAGATCGACTCGAATCTCTTGAAAGAGCACAGAAACGAAGGAAGGAGGAATTATTAAAAAAAGTCGTAGTTTCGAACGAAAACAACGTTCACAATCTTCAAATCGAGGAGGACAACATGTAATTTAATACTCACGTGATATTATAATCATTTCGATAGGCTACTCCACATCTTTTCCTCTTTTTTTCTTATATAAATTAATCATTCGACCTATCTTACCTTCTTTCTTTAAACCGTCATGCAACACGCTGATTCTTCCACTACAACACCACCTTTGACTGCTTCTCGGAGGCCTTCTTTGGCCTCACGCCGTCCTTCGATGGACCCAGCTAAGCTCATACCAATGGGAAGGTGCGTCGTAATAATAGTAAAATAGATGCTTCAGACTTGACGAATCTTGATATATAAACAGGGCAGATGCGCTTGGTGGAGCCAACCAGTTCAACGTCGTATTTGTTGGTGCTGGAAATATCATGTTCGGTAATGTACCAGTTACTCCGTATGAACCCCCTATCTCACCCTCACCACACGCCTTGCTCCTATAGGGTCCGATGAAGGTCCTTGGAACCACTCATTCCGCTTCGAGCAGTATGTCCTTGCCTCTTTGCACTTTAATACATTTTAATCAACATTCACTCTTCTCAGTAAACTTGGACCTCGGCTCAAAGTGGTCGCGTTGATCGACCCAAGCATCGAGCGCGCAACTGCCGTCTTGCAAAAGAAATGCGAGTCATTCGTCGTATCTGCTTATCAAGATACACGTGTCTTCAAATCCTTCGAAGAATATCTCAAAAACATGAACCCGCGAGAGAAACCCAGAGCTGTCGTCATTGGTAGCCCTCCCATGTTCCGCGGCACCGATCAACCTGGTCGTGACTTGGAGGCACAAATCTTACAAGCCCTCCCAGGTGTTGCTCTCTTTATTGAAAAACCTGTCGCCACCGGTTCGGAAGAAGAGATACCACAAGCTTATAGCATTGCTAAGAGGATAGATGAGTCAAAGACCATCTGCTCCGTTGGGTCAGTCAGCTCTGATCGCCCACAACATTCACTAACCTCAGTTGTCTGTGAAGATACATGCTGCGTTATCTCAAAGCCGTCCAGATGATGAAACGAATTCTTGAAGACAACAATTTGAGCGTCATGAGTACTGTCGCCCGATATGCGTGTGCTTACGAGGCTATCGCTAAGCCAGATTGGTGGGACAAATCACGAAGGTATTTATTTAATCCACCACAACCAAGCGCCTCATTATTAATGCCTCTCTTTTCATAATTAGCGCTGGCCCAATTATAGAACAAGGCACCCATTTTTGCGATCTCTCACGTTATTTTGGGGGCGAAGTAGATATATCCAGTGTACAGGCGCATTCTCTCGAGTGGGACGAAGAGGCTGGTCAACTATCCAAGATGTCCATTGACGAAAGCAAGATCGCACCTGAAAACCGTATACCCCGAGTGACTGCTGCTAATTGGTGAAAGGTGTACCCCATATCATCTAGCCATCTTACTGAGTGTCGATGTCTACATATAACAGGAAGTACGGAAGCGGTGCAGTCGGCTCCTTTACGCACATTGTGGCACTCCAAGGCCAAAACTACAGTTGCGAATTCGAAGTATATGCAGATGGATATTCTCTCAAGTAGGATTTTTTGCCCTTCGTTTATGACCGTCTTACTAACGAGCAACCTACAGGCTAGTCAATCCCTATGTGCAACCTGTTCTCTATATCCGTAAGCCTGGGGATGACAACGAAACAACGATGCGTTTTGCCGACGACGACCCTTTCTTCTCTGAAATTTCCAACTGGATTGACGTAATTGAGGATGTGGACGAAGAGGCTGGTTCTCGGATCCTGTGCACTTATGAAGGTATGATGCATAGATTATTATTAATGATTATCCGTATTGACATCTACTGCAGATGCGGTAATGACTTACGAGCTCACTTGGGCCATTAGAAAGGCTAGCGAGAAGTCCAGGGTGTTTAAGAAACCCGACACGCAACCACAGGCTTGAGTCTTCTGAGGAATGACAGGCACTATACCCTTGTTGAACCTGAATTCGATAGTTTGTGATATATGATATTGACACTTGTGTATTACACACGGACGTTATATGAAATCCGTGACGCAGAGCTGTCTTGCTTTTTGTAACTCACTCTGCTTCCTGGGTCCTTCGCTTCTTGTCGTGATGGTCGACATGGTCAGAGGACGTCTGATCTGCCTCTGTGCCCAGTTCCTCGATATCCGATGACTTCCTTTTCTTACTCTCTTCAGCTTCAAGTCTTAATCGCCTCTTTTCGGCTGCTGCTGCAAACTTGGCCATTCGAGCTTGTCCGGCCTTCTTTTGTTTGTCGAGCTTATTCCATTCGTCTTGGAGATGCTTCTTCAGCGTAGGCATGTTGTTAATTATCTGTTCGCAATGGAAGCAAACTAGTTCCTGTTTGAGAATGTGGCGCAGTGACGCTAGAGACCTAATCTTTCATCCAAAGGTTGGCTGACATATCTGAAAGGAAGTCGAGATACAGCATTTACCTGTGTTTCGAGGAATCCTTCGGCTGCATCAAACCAGTCTAGAACATCGTTTAATGGAATGAAAAATCCGAGTTTCGGATGGAATGTGTTGTAATGCTTCTTATTCTTGAGTCTCTCGGAGATGAGATCTGCTGAAATAACGTGGAGGTGGAGATGTCTGTGGGTCAATGTGGGCGTCAGTTCTCAGAAGGAAGATAGATAGGGGTTCATTGTGACGCGACGCGTCTTCAGCATTGATCATGACCCTCATATCGGAAAGGTGAAGTTCGAACTCACTCCATCGATGGAACGGCATGAAACCCTATCCATACCTCCCATTTCCAACCATACAACCGTACCATCTCCTCTTCGATGTCCTTTTTTACACTAAGCGCTGCAACCTCCATACTCTGAAGAATCTCCTTGGACTGTGTTTTCGGCAGATTGCTGAGCATGGTGGGCAGGTTCCGTAGTTGATGCGCTGTCGGTAGGTTCTGTGTGGGTTTGGTGGAGTCCTTGGATTTGCGCGACCTGGAGGAGTTGACAAATTGAAACAATGTCGGTTGAGATGATTCATTCTCCTCGTCTTCTGGAGCTGCCTGGGATTTAGGCAAGACGAGAAAATGAAACATGGACTTTGGAAAGGCGTCAAAGACAGTCAGGGTATTGTCGGTCTCCGCAAAAAGAACAGACTTGGGTAGAACATCGCTAGGGTTTGGACACCCTGCATATCGACGAAGGATTGTGAGATTGTTGTCGGACATGGCAGATTTTGACGTTTTCCGCTTCTCTGGTTGTGTTTGGGACGGTTGAGAGCTTGAAAATGGGGTCGACATAACGCTTTTATAGAACTGAAAGGGTCGATTGATACGTAAAGAACGTAAAAGCATAGCGTCCCAATGCTCCCTGCGTGACATCACCGAAATATATTGGCTTGCGCCAGCAATTTGGCTACAGAGTTTGTACTCGGGAACATCACGACTAGTGGGTAGAATGTTACTGAAAGGACAGCTCGATAGGCGCCTTATCTGTCAACTAACTCATGTGGTGGGAATGCAATACATTACGCCTTCATATAAATACAGATTTGTCCGAATTCAGAGTATGGTGGGTGATACTACAATATGATAACTTCGGGATAGCCAATGAGCTGAAAAAACTAATACAAGTAAACTATTTAGATACTGAAGATGAAGCTGACGAAGACTTGGAAATGGCAGGTGAAATTAAACCTGGAGATCTTTTGAGCAAACCCCTCAGTTCGCTTGATATTTGCGTTGTCGCCACACTGGCAGCGGCAGCCTTCAGTTGACTTCCACCTGCAGACCGACGTCTAAGGTTGTTCCCAGAGGTAGATTGTTGCTCTGCTGCGCGACGATCGATGTCGGCTACAAGTTGAGCAAACGATAGCCAAAGGACTTCTGCTTGAGCAAGTGTGCTATCCAGCTCAATCGTCATGCTAAGCTCGTTGCAGTACTTTAGAATCTCGTCAAACTGCAGATATATGGTCAAAACCTCATGTTATATGGTACAATGATGAGCATACCTCGACTAGATACCGCAGAATCATATCTCTATGGGACTCGAGCACGGCGAGGGCGACGAAGAGAACAAATGAGGGGGTGTAATAACTTGTCCAAAGTACTTCCCAGAGGCGTAGAACATCTTCGAAAGGAAATTCGCGCTTGAATGCGATGAGTACCCATCTGTACATGAACATTCTGCGTGATTATGCTCGATGAGTCCATCCTTGAAAGACTTACCTGAAGCAGAAGAATAGGTTGAGGCCGTCAGTTTTTTCTGTGTCAGAATTATAGTTAGCGAGAGGCCTATGTCATTATGGGCGACTGATCGGCTCACCCAAATGGCGAAATAACTCGGGGTCCATAACTTCAATCAGCTGCTGTAGCATCGACAATTGATTTTTCATTCCACTTTGATCTCGCAAGAAATTTTGTTTCTGTTCCAAGGTTTTACACCTCAGTCTCAGACATAAAAAGAAAAAAGGAAAAAAGGAAAAAAAAAAAAGGAAAAAAAAGATTTCGACAGACCATTTGTTCCATGACCTGGACAAAACACCAAAATGTGAGGGGCTCATCTCCCCCCGTGATAATGTAGATAGGTGCGCAAAGATCCGACATCCCCTGTACATAGCCTGAGGTGTTCAATATCAGCAAAGTAGCCCAGAAGATGGATACAGATGACAAACCCAGCTCCTTTTCATAGAAGTTATAAGTGAGCAAAATACCGGCCATGCGGTCGACATGTTCGTTGCTCGGTGATTGCGCTCCAATATCGTTCATGTTTGGTGATATAATGGAATGGTGACGTTGGTGATTAACTTTTTCGTCATCAATATCTGTTGTGTCGATATGCGCGGGTGCTGCAAACATTGGTTGGTTGCGGTCTGTTCGCCGGCAATCCACGTCAATGCGGTGACGCTCCTACGCAAAAAATTCAGTGCTGGTGCTGTCATAGATATACTTCGTAGTTACCTCGAGAACCTTGGGACTGTCGAAAACATCTGGTACACCACACCACTCATCCTTGAATGCTTCATATTCTGCACTAGGAGGTAAAGTTAGACAGTATATATAGAGATATCGTGTCTTTGGCCTACCATTTCTGCTTCCATAACTCGTCCCTTTCGGCTGTTGTACCTTCCCATGGAAGGACGCCTAAAAGGAAAGGCCAGACCTTCTGTCTGAGAGTACCTTTTGGACTGATACCCCGCCTGAATATCTCCCGCCTCATAGTCTCGACCATGACAATAGGCCTTCCTTTGCTGTCAAACCAACTTGCCCACGTCTTTTCATCCACTGGATGTGTAGGATCCCTGGACGACTTGGGGGTCGGCAAATTGGAGGTCGAATGCAGTAGCTCGAATATGCCCAAAGATGAATCTTCATGTGAGGATGAGGTATTCACTGCGGGTAGAGCTTGGGCCTCCTTTCTCCGAGCCCTCTCCCCTTCCTCAGCAACTATCCTAGCCCATCGCGCCAGATAAACTCTAGCACTTTCAAATTCGCCTACTCCACCCTTTTCGACCCAGCTTCCCCATTCCCATTCCCCATCAGCATTAACAAGACTTTTGACAGGTTCAGGCAGGTGAGGAACAATGGGTTTCGCCAATGGATGTGAGAGTATGTTTTGAGCTGCATGTCTCGTAGCCCTTGTGATGTTTGAAAATGACTGCAAGAGGGCCATGCGAGCCTGTGCCGACGTGGGTGGCATGGAAGATGACGATGACGATGAAGGAGTGGGAGGGGAGAGTGGGGAGCCTAGTGAACGATGCAAGACTGACGTCCGGCTTGAATAGAGGTTGGGTGAACTGGATGCTGAAATAGGACGAGGTCGGCGGTGAGCCGGAACTGGGGAATGAGAGTTTGCAAAAGAAGATTGGGCGAGAATATCATCTACTGCATCGTCAGAGAATATTTGTGTGGAGTGGGCTTCAATGTCAGCTCGCGACGGATCGACCAGGAAGAGTGAAGACTGGAGGGTGGAACGAAGGAGATGGGCATAGTTCTTGAGACGGGAAAGCAAGTCTTCACCCCCCCAGGAATTGATTGGTTTTGGGACATGAGTGGATCCTTCGGTAGGCGGTGGTGGATATGGAGTCACGCCCGAAGTAGGTTTGGCAGTGCGGGGACTCTGGTAAGTGAAAGAAAGAGACTCGTCGTCGTGGAAATGCAGAACAGGGAGTGTATCGCCATTTATGAGGTTTATTCGCATGGATCCGTCTAAATAGATTAGTTTCTGGGATAGGAAACGAGATAATAAAGCTTACGCCATGAAGAAAGTGAAGGTGGAGTCATGACGAGTGAATATATTGACGTTAAAGGAACAGAGAATGCATATGACTCTGGCCGTTGAGTTGGTAGGTCGATGAGGACTATGTCTAGAAGAGCGACCAATGATAAATGATTCAGGATAGGAAGGGGGAGGAGATGAACATACCATCGTCATCTTCCTCTGTCTGCTCCTCTACTTTCACAAACTTGTCCCACTCTGATGTACCTTTCTCGTTGAGTAATGATTCTGGGATCCATGCCAAAAGATAAGTAGGATTAAATGCTTCCTAAGAGATTAAAGATGATATTCATGAGACAGACAGACGGCAATCAAGATAGTATAGCTGACCCGCTTTACAAGTGCAACAAAGCCCGGAATATTATCTCGAGCATAGGCTGTAGGATTTACATAGACCTTGCTCTTTGAATATATTAGACGATACTTGTCGTCCTCTTCTGATCTGAGGGTCGTTGTTGTCTGTGGATCATCTGTTCTCTTGATTTCGACCATAGATTCGTTCTGAAGAATATCAAGTTATTAGATATAGATTGAAAAGAAAAGAAATAAAAGAATAAACCAACAGATATCGTTGATAGATTACTGTCTATTGGGCTATCTCTGAGACTAACCATAAGGCAGAGATGGTGGTGGTGGTTGCTGGATGACTGCGTATTGCAAAGTTCAAAAGACACAGCTGCGCTCAATTAAGACTCAATCCCGCCATGTCACGTGATTCAAATATCTTACAACCCAATTTATATCAAAAAAAAGGATCAATAGCGAAAAAGCTCATCATACAACATCGTCTCTATTACTTTTGGTATGACCAGACATTGCGGAGAACTTTTGAAACAAAGTTTATTAAAACAAGATAATAAAAAAAAGAATAATAAGAATGTTACTCACGTCCAGCCTTAGTTGCCAGTCTGTTAAGCGAATCATCGCTCTCTCCCTGTGAACGAACCTGGCCGCAGAGGGCAAAAGTGGTGCTGGTGTTCAAAGCACGACCATTGGCATCGACGTCGATAATGCTAATTTGAACAGAAGCATGGTCCTTTGAGGTGATCAGTCGGTCTGAAAGATTCGTCAATCCAAACTTCAATGCCGATTTTTGGGTGTTTCCGTTTGTTTCCACTCACTGGTAGCAGCGCACTTGCGGGGGACGTAGAGGTCGACGAGGATACCCTGTAAATTATGAATTTAGTGATAGATTTAGAGGGTAAACAATAGACTGACTTGGTCGTTTTCCATTTTGAACTGATGCGCTTGACACTGGCAGCGATAGTGATGAAGGTTAGAAATTGATGCGTGGGATAATTAACTCATGAACTGTACAGTTATTATTTTATTATCTAATCAAAATTGGGCTGGAATCCTATTGGAAATACTTGTCGAACGTTGACATTAATTCTACTGCTACGAATATATTTCGAATATGGTTCCCAATTAGAGTCTCCGTCTTGCAGATGAGGTGGTAGTGTTCCTTCCAAGATACGAGGGACACCATGGTATGCTCGTCGACAGGCCGGTCCAGACATGATAACAACATCCCCAGATCTCAAAAGGATAGGAATAGGATCCGAATCTCTTGTTAATCCCCCAATTAAGAACACAGAAGCGTTTCCGAGTCTATGATTTTGTTAATTTCAAAACATATATCTATCACAGATAAAACAACATACGAAATGGAAACTAGAGGTGAGGTTGCGCAGACTTCAGAGCGATCGACGTGCGCCATGAGCGTGTCCTGCAAAACTTGATCAGCATTTTGGTATTTCTAATTTTTTAGATAAAAAGTGATGACCTTTTCTTGATAGAAGTTGACAATACCAGCATCAGGTTCTGGCACTTTTCAGAGAACAATTTTAAATAAAAGGTTCAGCTTCAAAAACATACCATAGGTCTCCTCCCAAGTATGCCAATCAGGACCATGTTCTCCCCATCCCTCATCACTTGCAGCATGAACCTGTGACCAATCGACAGCCCTCACAGCAGATTTACACAACGTACGAAGGTTGGGATTTATCGGTGCTTTTCCTTTTGTGAAATCATATTGCTTGGTACCCCAATGGTAATACCAGCCAATATTGGCCCACCGAAGTTTAGAGACAAGGTTGGAAACAAGTGTGGGTTGGATCGTTGGTGAAGGAGCGGCAGGTAACTTTGGAGTTGTATTGATGCTGTCCAGAGTATCGAGGGATGCAGGGGTATTATTGACCAACTGTCTGGGCCCAGGATTATCGACCAATACAGAACTTGAGTTTGATGCCCTTGGTTGGACTAGATAATCATCGCGGGTTTCGTCAAGCACGTCAAGATACGCATTCCAAAGACCTTTTTCTGGGAGAATATAGTGAGTGTCAAGGTTCGTATCGTTTGGTGGTTTGGCATGTTCAGATAAAGACCATTTTATGAGGGTCTTTTGTTGGTCATGGGATAAGAAAGACGGAAGGATAACAAGGCCTACATGATATTTATTTGAGTAGGTCGAATGATAATTATTATGTATATATACCTGGGATACGTGGAATTGTATAGACCTGTTCCTTTGGTGATATCTGAATTGTCTCGCATGCATCTAGAGACCCAACCCAACCTCCGCTAAGGATTTCCTGGTGTCGTCCCTGATCTTTTGTGGCAAGATCAAGAACCGATGATAAGTCTGGAGGTGGAAATCTTGCTTTAAAACGCTTTTCAGCTGCTCTGAATGGAGACCATTCTGATTGTAAATCCTGTTTCCTGTTCTTAGTAGCCTTTAGAAATTGTTTTTGAGCCTTGTTGTATTCTGGAGTATCTGGAGTAAGGAGAGTCATGATGAAACAAGAGCAAATAAAATTGTAGAAATTGGAATAAATAGGATTTAAAATAAATTCCAAACATTCCTTTCTTAATGTCTTTATGGATTCCGCGTTCAACTACAATCCTCATCGCTCGTTCTATTACAAGGTCTCCTTTAACTATTAAAAGATCTCAACTATCCAATAGGCTATTAAATTCAGCTATACCTATAATAATTCGTCACCAGTCTTCAAATTCATCAACTTCAACTACAACATCCACCACTCCTTCACCAGACTCTAAAGCTTCTACTCCAGCAGAGCCAAAATTACCTCTTTCAACTCGTGTATGGAAAAAGGTCAAGCATGAAGCTCAGCATTATTGGCATGGTTCAAAGTTGCTGGTCTCCGAAGTCCGCATCTCTTCAGGTCTCCAATGGAAAATCTTACAGGGTAGTACCCTCACTCGACGTGAACGCAGACAGGTTAGTTTAGGTCCAGAAAACCATTTTATTTTCTTCTAACAGCTCTCACAGCTGAAGCGTACCACTCAAGATTTACTGCGTCTTGTCCCATTCGCCGTATTTATCATTGTTCCCTTCATGGAACTTCTCCTGCCTGTTGCTCTCAAGCTTTTCCCTAACATGCTGCCTTCCACATTTGAGGACAAGTTTTCAGCGGTAAGCTCCATTATACTACTGCCCCATGTATGAAACTCATAACCGGATTTGCACGGAACAGGAAGAGAAACAACGCAAGCTCCTGCGTGTCCGTCTCGACATGGCCAAGTTCCTTCAAGAGACTCTGCGAGAGTCTGGTCTCAAAGCTAACGCCCACATATTGGGCAGCGATGCTTTCAAAGAGTTTTTCCGCAAAGTCAGTCTCAGCTCGTCTTTTCCCTTCACATACCACGCTCTAACGGCTTTGCAGGTTCGCTCAACTGGTGAATCACCCTCGGCAGCCGACATCATCAACGTAGCCAGGCTCTTTGACGATGATTTGACTCTCGACAACCTTTCGCGTCCACAACTGGTCTCAATGTCTCGTTATATGGGTCTAAATGCGTTCGGAACTGATAATTTCCTTCGCGGTGCTATTCGCGCTCGCCTCCTTCACTTGCGTCGTGATGACCAGCTCATCAACACTGAAGGTGTTGACTCTCTATCAACCTCGGAGCTTCAAGCAGCCTGCCAGAGCCGCGGTATCAGGACCACGGGCGTTTCTCCAGCCAGGTTGAGAGAAGAACTTTCCATGTGGATCAACTTGCATTTGCACAATCGCGTCTCTGGTGTCCTTTTGGTCCTCGGTAGGGCTTTCAACTTCGATAGGCGCACCAAGGATGACGAGGACGGCAAGACTGCCGTCATTTCATCTTTGGAGAGCGTTCTTTCCGGATTGCCAGACAACTTGGTAACGCGTTTCCAACCTTGTTTTTTTTAAAAATATATATTTATAGCTGATGATTTCATTTGCTTTAATAGCTCAATGAAGCTGAATTGGAAGTTGACTCGGAAAAGGCCAGCTACAAGCAGAAACTCGAAGTCTTGCGGGAGCAACAGGAGCTCATTGACGATGAGGCTGAGCAAGAGCAAAAGGAAGAAGACGCCCGTCGTGCTAAACGTGAGGCCGATGAAATGGAGGCCAGGTTGGCACAGTCACTCCTTCCTGATTCTGAGGTACGTCATTGCCGAGCAAATGCGTCATTCAACCCTGACTGTGCGGCACCATAGTTGATTCCAGAGGCAACTGCTGTCGAGCCGGATAGCGCACGTATGACTACGGAGCAACTGAATGAACTAGCGGACGCTCTCATGGTCCTATCTTCCAAGTCAAGTGTCTTGAAGGAGCGTGACGAGTTGCATGAGCTGATGGAAGAAAACCTACAAGCCGAGGAGGTACGCAAACCGATTGGACCAGAGTGGAAGCGTTTTCCTAACTCAGACTTTGCAGGACCCCAAGTCACCTTCCGGTGCTCTTACAAAGCGCATCCGTTCCATGTTGACCAAGATCGAGGAACAGCTCAAGGAATACGACGAGCGCGTCGGTTCTTCTTTGCAACTCATCTCGGCCGATGCGCAAGGTCGAATCTCTGCTCAAGATTTGGAGAAAGCACTTGCTGTGATCCGTCACAAACCGGACGATGAGGTCAGTCAGGCTGTGATCCAAAAGCTGGATGTGGATCAGGATGGGTTTGTTGAGTTGGAGCATGTATTGGGGCTGGTGAATGAGGAGGGTCTTGGTAAGTCATCTGAACTCCCGAATTTATACCGAACTAAATGTTTTACAGGTATCCTCCTTGATGATGAGGCACAATCGATCATCGGACAAGGCAACGAACTGAAGAATTCGAAGCCGCGTAAAGAGGACATTGTTCAAGAGTAGATTCGTAGATGCGAGTTAATTTATTTTTCGTTTCAATAATCCCATAATTTTTTATATGCCAATGAGGTCGGGAGTCGGGATTCGTGTTGATGAATTGGAATAAAATGACGCTGTTGAAAGTTGACACAAGGTGTACTGTGAACTATATTTTGGTAAGGGAAAACACAAAAGAAAATTGGACGGAAACGAAAGCTATAGCTAGTGACTACAATCCATAATGCAATAAAAGGAATCGAGAAACGGATCGTAAATAACAAGCAGTTGCAGTAGTTGGGGTTGAAGAACAAATAGATGAAATAGGTGGTAGTAGAAGGGTCATTGGTGATCGGTTACTGTATTTTTCTTGTTTATTCTTTTATCCGAATGGGAGAAGGTTAGGTCGCCTGGACCCTTTGCTGCAAGAAAGGTTTGACCTTGTCATCCCGAATGCTGATTTCTGGTGTTTTTGCGCGAGATCGCCTGCCCTTTAGCTGGTGTTCCTGGGCTTGAGCAACGGCATCTGATTCTGAAACTACGAAATCATCCTCTTCGTCCTCTGTGCTCTCCACCCAAAATCTGCCTGCCTGCAGTGCCAAGACACCAGTGAGAGCGACTGAGCAAATGAGGTGGTTGGAGGCGAGCTCGAGAGTTGCATTCCTGAGCAAACGGGGCATGGGGTCTTTGAGGGAATGAAAGGGTAGTGTAGAGAATTTGGCGTATAGACCTGAGTACATCAAAGGGACGTTGTTAAGCGAATAGATGAGATGGGGTTACCGTCGACTTACTTGGAAGGACGGTATTAATGTACATGAGAACGGTTGTTGCAAAGAGGACTAGGAAATATAATTATGAGGATAATGGATTGCTGTAGGATGGAGTAGACTTACAGATACTTCCACCGTCGAACATGATGTTTCCAGCTCTAAAGTCGTTGAGACTCCATAACAAAGTAGTTGCACCAAGAATTACAACAGCTGCTAAGAAATATAAGGGTTCTTGAGGACCCTTTGCTATTATGGAATAGTAAGAAGCTGCTGTCCAAAGATGATCGTCTGTTACTGGAGACTTCCAAAGAGTGAGAGAGTCGGCGATCCAATGAGTGAAGAGAGCGCCTAGTGAATCAAATAAATCAATATATAGAAATAAAAAGAAAAGAAAAGAATACCCAATAGAAAGCTTGTAACACAAACTACGACTGCAGCTCTTACACCCATAATAATTTCAAGAGCCTGAGGATGGTAGGTGGTCAGTGGTAAGGAGTTACAAGTCGTTGTAAGTAGTACATATGTAACAACATTTTTAAAAGTCCGATGATACACATGCTTCATTACCACAACCATAATGTTGCTCAGTCTATTACCTAGAACAACGTCTGCTATCCATTTATATTCAAGACTACAACATACTTTACCATGGTTTATAGACGGCTCAAAGTCTAAAGAACAGCAACCAACACTCACTCCTACAACAGCCATTCCTCCAGTACCACAAGATGCACCTGAAATTTTGAAGCATTTACATTCACAGCTCGTCTTGTCTCCTCACTTGGAGAAATCGGCTTTGTCAATTGCTCCAGCAATTCAACCAGCTCCAGGACCACCACTACCTCTCCGCAGTCCACACGGCCGCCGAAAGAGAGGTGGAACGTATGCAGGCGTGAGTGCTTATGACTCTGATACAGGTGGACTATGGAGTTGGGTTGTCAGCGCTCAGGTTAGCTTGTCAATTAAAAAAAAAAAAAAGATGCGTCAACTAAACTATTTTCAAGGTCAAGGAAGGTACTGAAGATCGAGGTTCGATTCAATCCGTTGTGAGACTTGTTCGGAAAGCGGTATGTGGGGTATATCTTTATCGAACTCTATCTCATAAGAAATAAATTTCAAAGCTCCTCACACATTCTACTCCACTTGAATTACCCTCGAAATCTGGTAAACAAAAGGGCACTGACTGGGTTATGATTGACGGTGGACATATTGCTATTCATATTCTCAGCAAAAGTGCTCGAGAAAAGTATTTCGGTAATAATGGAGAATGGTGACGATCTGACGTCAAATTGTCTCTGGTTAGACTTGGAGTATATTAACCTGGCTTTGATAATGTCTTAATTTTTAAACAACTCTGCTCATCTTCACCACCATGTCCTCGTCTAATTCTCATACTCAAAAGAACACAAGTTTGTCGAGCAAGAAGAACGCTGATAGTTCTGTACGTCCTCTACTATCTTGGCCTATTGGAACCCTCGAAATAAATCGAGACCAGCCCGGCAACCGTTCTAATCTTAAAGACAACGCTGAAGCTCGTCACCAAGAACATTTAAGGCGTCAGGCAGAACACAAATTGTCTGGAGTTGTCGAAGGTCATCCTGGTATTATTGAATCTACTCATATCGAGCCACTCAGTGATAGTAAGTAATTTTATTATTTCTAATGAATTAAGGTTGAATATGATTAGACGAGTAAAGGCATAAATTTATTTGTGTTGTGTAAATAATAAAGCAAGCCATGTACAATTATTGAATTACTAGTGTTGTTGTTTCTTGACTCTCATCAATCATGTCGACTGGTCGAGCTGGTGGTCTCTACGGAGGCATTCAATTTTCATCTGGAACGTCCTTTAAACCAACTCTTACAACTCAAGATTCTTCTAATAATTCAAATAAATCTGATAAACCTACTCAACCTACTTCAAATTTTGTCACTCCAACACCGGCACCTTCTACTGCGAATAATACACCCCCTGCTCCTGCTGTTGCTGCTGCTCCAGCAGCTACCGGGAAACCTTCAGCTGGTATCTCTTCATTCCTGCTAAGCGTTTTCATGCGCATATCCTAGAATAATGCTTATTGAAATACTCATTACATCGCATTTCTCAAACGATCCTCGACGCAAATCCATAATCAGGCTGGTCCGCAGCATTAGCTTTTGCACCCGTTCGCCGTCCACAAGCAAACAAACCGAAACCAGCTGCACCACGTATACCAGCTGGAGCTTCGGTCTTGGCCACAGTTCCTGTCTCATCAGCTATTTCTTCGACAGCAGTCGTTTTTGCCCCACCCGCACTTGTCGATCCAGCTACCGCCACTGCCACCACTACCACGACTAACCAGCCAGACGCTGCATCAACACAGGGATGGGGTAGAAAGGTCAAGCCTCCTTCTATGGTTCTTGATGAGGACGTGAATGGATTCAGGAACTTTCAAAAGAAAAAACCAGGCGGAGGAAAGAAAAACAAAAAGGTTTTTTTTAAAATAATTTTTTTTTGCTTTCACGTCTCTGTACCATTTTCTCATTTGCCAACAGAACAAGAACGTCCCTCTTGTGCAATCTTGGGATCCGACCGAACCCTACGACCCTCTTCGTCCCAACGATTACAACGAGTACAAAATTTGGCGTACCAAGGACAAGATTGAGAGGAGGGAATGGGAGGCAGAAAAGCGCAGGCAAGAGGAAAGCGATAAAAAGAGATCACGAAGAAGTCCCAGCTACTCGGATTCCGAGTACACAGATGATGATGTCGAAGAGAGACCGAGGAAGGCTGGTAAGATACAGGTCATTTTTATCCTCGTCTACTCATGTAATTCAATCATCCAAAGGACGTTACGAGGACGAGGATCGATGGACTCGTCACTCAGATCGTGATGCTCCCCACGACCCACCTCCCGCCCCATTATCAGTTGACCGCAACCTCACGGGTGATGAGGCCTTTCAACGTCGCTTGGCAATATCACAGCAGCGCCCCCGCTCACCACCCTCGTATCCCGCTCATTCAGAGGAACGGGAGTCTCCTCCACAGGAACGTTCAGGCCTCGGAGCCAATCCTCGTGTCGCGGAATCTGGCGAAGAAGCATATCTAAGACGTCTGGCCATGTCCACAATGCGCCAAACATCAGCTCCAATTCCAACATTAAGGGAACGTTCGCCCTCGCCTCCAGCCCTCGCCTATAACCCTTTTGCACCTCCCGCTGTTCCACTTCCACCCCCTGCTGCAGCGCCATCTGCGCCTATGTCGAATGCTTTGGAAGAAAGGGTCAAGGCTGCTGCCGCTATTGCTGCAAAATTGGGCGCATTAGCTGCTTCACAACCTCCAGCACCACCCCCAGCAGCAGAATCCCTGACACCCGAAAGTGCAATGGAAGATGCTATGTGAGTGCCTTCTCCTTTTCATTATGAATGAACACACTCACAACGCTCCCAACAGGCCCAAGGACCCACATAACTTTGCAGCTCGCATGATGGCCAAGTGGGGACACAAAGAAGGGCAAGGACTTGGTGCAGACGGGTCGGGCATTGTAAATGCTCTGGTCGTGGAGCAAGCCAAGGTGCCAGGAAAGAGCAAGACCCCAAAGTTCACTTCGGTTGGGACCTCCGTTATTAACGCTGGTTTTGGTTCTCCTGCACCCACCGGTTCTGGAGGGCCTAGTGTTAACAAGGGCGTCGGCTCCAAGATGGGTAAAATCATCAACAATAATGAAGATGCTCGTACAAGAGAGGGCCGTGAGCGATTCGGCGAGCCAAGTCGCATTGTTGTCCTCACCAACATGGTCGGCCCTGAGGATGCAGACGACGAGGATCTTCCAGGAGAGATCGGTGCGTTCTTGGTTTTCATCATCATTTTTTGCTTGCTGATGTATCCATTGAAGGCGAAGAGTGCTCAAAGAATGGCACCGTCGAACGTGTTGTCGTCCACCTTGTTCGACCTCCTCCGATGAGTGATACTGAAGCTGTCCGTATATTCGTCGTGTTCGCCGGACCGGCGGGAGCTTGGAAAACAGTCCGGGAACTCAATGGTCGTTACTTTGGAGGTCGCGAAGTCAGAGCTCGATACTTCCCCGAACAGGTGTTCCGCAAGTATGATTTGGACTCTCCTATTTGATATTTTTTGATTCTTTCCCGTTGCTTTTCTTGTCTGTATTTCTTTCGAGTTACGTGTTTTCTGTCTTGCTTTCGAAACATCGCATAATGCATCTAACAATCGTTTCTTGACTATACACACAAATGTTCATAAAGTGAAAATTGGATTAGTTTGGTTGATGTACAACAAGCTCCTCATCACATTACACGACAATGCCTCAAACGTAGCTCTAGTCCTAGAAGGAAATTAATAATTACTAAGATCAACTTTTTGTTGCTTCTAATAGACACGCTTGAATGGAGGAACGGGCTTGCACTCGTTCTCGTCGAGGGTGGTATCAATGACGCCACGGTATTTGAGAACAACATCTGGGCTCTCGGGATCGGGCTGGAAGGAGAGTGTGTGCTTCATCCAGTTCTCGTCATCACGCTGTCGAGTAATATGTCAATAAAGGAGGGTAACAAAAAGTGACTGCGTGAACACCGACCTCAGAGTAGTCCTCACGGGCGTGGGCACCACGCGACTCCTTGCGAGCAGCAGCAGATGTAATGGTCTGGATAGCGCACTGGAGAATGTTGCGGAGTTCAAGGGTCTCCACGAGGTCACTACATGGCATGTTAATAAGATATAGACAGAAAAAAGATAGAATCCACGAACGAGTTCCAGATCATGCTCCTATCCTTGATACCGACATTCTCAAAGTTCTTGTAGATGGCACGCATCTTCTGAACACCCTCGTCAAGCGATGATTGAGTCCTGAAGACAGCAGCGTCAGCCTGCATAGCCTTTTGCATGTCGAGACGAATCTTGGCAGTGGGCTCGGCTCCGTCAGCATTTCTGATCTTGTCAAGGTACTCAATGCTCTCAATACCAGCCTCATCAGGGATAGCCTTGTGGGGTTTGCCAGGGGTATGAGTGTCACGGATGTGGTGGGCAACGGCACGACCGAAAACGACGATATCAAGAAGGGAGTTGGCACCAAGGCGGTTAGCACCGTGGACAGAGACACAAGCGGCTTCACCAGCAGCATAGAGGCCAGGAACGACCTTGTCCTTGCCGTTCTCATCGATGGTGACGACCTCACCAGTGTACTTGGTGGGGATACCACCCACTATAAATTACATAAGTGAACAATAACAGAGTAAATCGAGGCGAGACACGTACTGTTGTAGTGAACGGTGGGAAGGACGGGGATGGGCTCCTTGGTGACATCGACACCAGAGAAGATGGCAGCGGTCTCCGAGATACCGGGGAGACGTTCGTGGAGGACCTCAGCGGGAAGATGGCTGAGTTGAAGGTAGATGTGGTCCTTCTCGGGTCCAACACCACGGCCCTCGCGGATTTCGATGGTCATGGAACGGGAGACGACATCACGGGAAGCGAGATCCTTGGCAGTGGGTGCATAGCGTTCCATGAAACGTTCACCCTCCGAGTTAAGGAGGTATCCTCCTTCGCCACGAGAACCTACGAAAATCGATTAGGTGATATAAAAGCGAAATTTTCGGATGCTTTACCTTCGGTAATGAGGCATCCAGCACCGTAAATACCAGTGGGATGGAACTGGACGAATTCGAGATCCTGAAGAGGAAGGCCAGCACGAACAACCATTGCGTTTCCGTCTCCGGAGCAGGTGTGGGCGCTAGTGCAGCTGAAGTAGGCTCGTCCGTAACCACCAGTGGCAAGAACAGTCTTGTGAGCGCGGAAGCGGTGGAGGGTGCCGTCCTCCATGTTGAGAGCAATGACACCAACACACTCGCCATCTTGCATGATGAGATCAAGAGCAAAGTATTCAATGAAGAAGTTGGTATCGTGCTTGAGGGATTGACCGTAGAGAGTGTGGAGGATGGCGTGACCGGTACGGTCAGCAGCAGCGGCGCATCGGTAGGCCTGACCACCCTTGCCGTACTTCAATGATTGACCACCAAAAGCACGCTGGTAGATCTTCCCTTCCTTGGTTCTTGAAAAGGGGACACCGAAGTGCTCAAGCTACAAAATAGTTGAGAAAGGGTGAATAAGACTGGGAAAGGTGAGTGACCCACTTCAATAACCGTGTTAGGAGCCTCACGACACATGTAGTGAATGGCGTCCTGGTCACCTAACCAATCGGAACCCTTGACCTGTTGATGATTGAGTATTGTAAATAGGTGCTATCACGGTTAGAATGCTTACAGTGTCGTACATATGCCATCTCCAGTCATCCTCGGTCATGTTCTATTCAGGGTAGTTTCGAGATAAATAATTGTGGGGTAAGAGACGAATAAGATAACACGCACACCAAGAGCAGCATTGATACCGCCCTGAGCAGCAACTGTATGACTTCTAGTAGGGAAGAGCTTGGTGATGCAAGCAGTTTTGAAACCAGCTTCGGCAAGTCCGAAAGCTGCACGAAGACCAGCACCTCCGGCACCACTGTTGATTGAGATGAATACAAGGTTGAGTTTAGTTCAGGATTTAAAACTAACACGACGACGGCATCGTATTCATGCTCGATTAAAGGATATTTGCCAGAGGACCAAGACTATAGATAAAAATTGGTAGGTGAATAAAACACGGTGAAGTTCGGATGACCAAAATGTGGAATAAATACCGTTACTTCCTCTGCCTTGACTGGGTTTGTTGAAACCACCCTTGCAACAGAGGCAGAAGCATGAAATGAGCGAGTTGAACGAGCTAAAGTACGTGGAAGAGCCTTGGTCAACATGGCTGTAGATGTTGAAGAAGGACTATGGTAGTATGAGGCAAAGGTTTAAGGGAATTGTAGCTCCGAGTGCTAACGAAAACAATCCCGACCAATCACGCCCTCGTGATTTTCGCGTCCCGGCTCTCCTCCTCTCCCGGCCAACTGTTAAGCGCTTCAACAAATCAAATTACTCTCATTATTTATTATTTAAAAAAACAATTTATCTACTACTTTAATACACCCAATGGATCCTGGTAAATTTCTGTCTTTTGCGGAGTTTGATCGGTCAATTTCTTTCTATCTCGTCTCAACTCTGTAGATGTTGGTGGAGGTGGTCGTGGCATCATTGTAGAAGGTACAGCGGCAACAGTGGAATTAGAGAACCCTGAACTTGTATGATGCCACGGTGCTCTGCTCGAAATCTCCACACCCGTTATCATATCCGTCCTTCCGAACGTTGTTACAGGGGGTGATACTGGTCTTGATCGCGTTCGGTGGTGCTTCAAGTGACTGTCAGCCACAGGCATTGGGACAGGGGGTACCACTGTTGCAGATTCATTAACAGCCTTCAATTTATCTGCCTGGCGCCTTAGATTCTCCTCTCGTCGTGCTCTCTCCTCTGAACCAGTTAATCTCTCTTCATCCAACGTCGTGATATTGGTCATGAGAGCGTCTCGGACATAGGACAACGACTCCAGCGCCTCTCGCTTCCTTGCCTTTGTGCGTTCCGGTTCTTCACTATCGCTGTCGTCCAGTAACAGCGCGTCTACGATCCACGCTAAGCTCTCTCCAAGGCTTTTATCCCTCGTACGGACTTCGGTCAACTCTCTCTCAACCTCGAACCGTGTTCTCGGTTCCCATGGAGGTCTCTCTTCCACTGGTCGCTCATCTTCTAGAGGAAACGATGACATGGGTTGACTGATAGCACGAGCTCCTAGTGAAAATTCGGGGATGTTGCGCTACAACCAAGAAAAACAGGTCTCAAAAGATATAGTCAAGAGTAGTATTTTTGTCTCTCACCCTTATTTCCGTAACAGCATTCATAAGCGTCTTATTTATACCTAGGCTCTCGCCTCGCTCAACAAGACCTCGAGCTTGGTTAAAAACGTCCGTCAGTCCCATCGCGGGGGATGATAGCTGGCGCATATGATTTCGACCCATCGTCGGTGCCCCCATATTGGCGTTCGTGGACATGACTGGGGGTCTAATGTTTCGTCCTCTCCTGCTTGATAGGGATACGGGTTCTGGTACTTCGACGGGAATATTGAGGAGTGTTCGATTCTCCATCATGATGGAGGAACCAGTGGCAGGCGTCGGGGACATCTGCAACGCCAGCGCTTGGCGGACTAGCAGAATCGCGTGGTGTGGTGCACCATCAATATTCGATGCAGGCGGAGAGGGGTATCGAAGGAGAATGGTTAGTTGTTCACTGTAGTCTGCAGGAATTACTGCACAATATAAGTTAAAATTTACTAGAAAGTCAAGTGGCCTACATTCATTTCGGATCCTGATTAACATAGCTACACAGACCCATTGTGCCAGATCCAATGAAGGATCACAAGCAAATAGGCTATCCCATAGGGTTAAAGACTCTTGCATGGTAAACTCTCGAGTAAATAACAATCTTAACCAGCGACTACATAACCGGTGTTAGATGATTGTTGTTGAAGGATTGTCAAAAGAACCTACATTCCGTAGATCTGGGGTTCAATGCCGGCCTTCTGAATACTCTGCCAAAGGACGGGGTCGCATTTTTGCAACATTTGAGATTGAATGCGATTGCAAGCCTGAACTATTGGCGCGACGTAAGGTTGCATCCCATTTTGACCTTCGGGTATGACCACGAAGTTGGACCCGTTCGAAGAATTTGACTTGATTGGGGATTCTCGCCATTCATACCATCGAGATATATTGTTCATGATAAGCATGAACAGTAACCATGCATCTGCTGCAATATGCTCAGCAGAGCACAGTTCTGCCAATTCAGGTGTAACGGAACTGCTTTCTGGCTGACTGATCGCGTCGTGATAGGTGGCGAGATATAATGGAGCAAGAATCTCATGCATCCCTTTTGAAATCCAAGTTAATTTCCGTTGGGTTGACAATCAGCTCAGACTTGCCTTGTCTGTAGCCTATGACCGGATTGGAGCTTGAATATAGGTGCAGGATGTTTGTGAGCTGGTCTTGGACGTCAGGGTCGCGGAAGAAGGGTATGTCAGGAAACCTGCGAGCGTATTCGAATGTGAGCGCACACTGGTTAGAACCTAAGTGGGAAGAGAAACATACGTTCGTTCCACGTCTTGCGAGATAACCTTTCGCAATTCTAGTCCTGCAAACCATTCATTCCACGGATTCTTCGGGTAGAACAAAGACGCCCCTATAGAGTTAATTCGTCTCTCAGTTCAAAGAAAACAACACACCTCTTCGTGAGGACTCAAAGGATCACTGAACTCCAAACCTGCCTGTGTCGCAAGGTACTTGTCGTGTTTAGCCCGAATGCTACTCTTTGCTTCAGATCTCGAGTCCGGAGGCTGCATCTTGTGAAGAAGCAATTGTTGATAAGCCTGTCTCGATTTGCGCACATCTTGTAGCAAATATTGAGCGCGAGGGGGAAGAGATGCCTGAAGGGGCTCCTCTTTTGCAAGGAATAACTGTATAGATCACAATGTAAGGGAAAGGCGGTACTGGGATTGGGAAGAGATGGAACACCTTCCATGCAAGACTCCGACCTAGGACATTGATGGAGGTGGACGGGATAGGGTAGAGCTTTTCTGCTATCGTCGAATCACGTAGACGTGAAGTGGTTAACCCAGATGTAAAGAGTCGGTCATAGAACTTCCTGTTGGTCAAATGAGACCGCCGTTGAGTGTATATTCAATAGGTGTAAACATACTGTAAGTGAGCTAAACGAGAGTTATCCATAGTGTCGATCTAGTAATTCATGAATAGTATGTTTCAAGGGTAGTTGCGATGTAGATAATATGTAGAATAAAGGAATAATGCAGGAGAGTAAGAGGTGAGTGTCTTGAGCAGAGCTTTGAAGCGTCAACCAAGATCCATCATCAATCATTACGAATATGAATTGAACTTCCGATAATAGGAAATATCTAGACATCAAACAAAATTACTAACTACGAGTAGACTATTGTACAAAAATAATTTACATGATGCTGGATTTCGATGCAAATTGGACTAACATGCGGTACAAGTACAGATTTTTCGTTGAACACATTGGTGGAACGAGTGATCGATGACTTTCGCCATTCGAAAGACCATGTACACAGGCGCGAATGCGATTATAAGACGAATCTCACTCTTCGTACAACGGAAAACAATCAGATCCAACGGTAATAGGTTGACCAACTGGTCTATCACAGATAAATACGGACTGCTGCGCCGATTGGTGTCTCGACAGGACAATAAGGGCATTTAGATCGTCTGTCGCATGATCAAAACAGGGTTTAAATGGACAAAAATGAAATGAAATAAACATACCCTCCAGCCTTGTTCAACTTTTGTAGACTGTCCTTAGATATGACGTGACCGCAGAGCATCATCATGGGCGGATTCGCTTCTGTCGACTGTTCTTTCGAAACAAGACAGGCAAAGATCGAGTGATACCTATTCTCCGGTGGTAAAGGAATCTCGATCTAATACATGTATTAGTGAAGAGACAAGCGAACAGAGTTTCGTGTAGACTTACAGGTAATTCTGTCATCTGGTCCCATTCCACCTTCCGGTCACCCATAACCTTTCGACCTTTCTCGATCCTCGCCAGAGCACCGCCACCCCCAATATCACCGACAACCCGTAGCGGAACTTGTCGGCTCATCCCGAGTCTCGCACAATATTCCTTTGCGAACAAAGGTTCCAAATCGAAGTGGAGAGTCGGTGACGCAAGGTCTTTAAATGAAGAGTTCTGGAGCTTTGGAAGCGGGAGGTACATCACACAAGCCATGAGACGGCCAAACTCGGTCTTGTGTTCTTGGAAGAATGGTCGAAAGTGGACATTGGCATACTCAATGGCAGGTTTAGGATCCGGTGGATGAGAACGTAGAAGAAGACGCATGTACTGAGACCTGTGTAAATAGAATTCCAAAGAAGATGACCTGCTTTGTAGAAATTCTCTGTTCTCCTGTGCCCATCTAAAGGAAAGATTAGACCAGGGGAATGAAGGAATGAGAAGTACGGACTTGAGAGCGGGGGAAATATCCTGGTTTCTCAATGCCTTTAGAATTTGGTGAAGATTGATGAACTGATTCCTAAGTTCATCAGGTATGATAACATTGGATTCCTAGAAACATAGAAAGATATAAGCAGGCTATAGAGTTAAATAAAGGGTCGTATCTCGTAGAAACCTTGAGGAATGTCTCTGCCACTTCAAACTGACCCGTACGTAACAAATGCAAGGAAATGGTCCTTTCTAAAGCCTCGACAGATTCAGGTGAAGAGAACAAATCTGAATATGAAGGCAAAGGTGCTGGAAATTTCTTCGTGATAAGATTAATATTCAAATCATCGAAACTGTGTTCCAGGTGTCATGACATGCATACCTTGTCCAGTGCTTTACCCAAACGAGCTGATATTGTGTATGCCTCTTTCTGCCTGTCTTCAACTTCCTTCTTCTTAACCTCTATAGTCTTGACCAAGGCTACTAGCTGCTGTTCAGTACATTCCCCTCGTAGAAATTGTTCTTTGGTATCACGAAGGGATTGTAATAAAGAGTCAAGGGTATTTGATATAGAAGGACCTTTAGAATCAAGAGCTGTAACCTTTTCAAGTTTTGTGAGCTCCTTTAATGAAACATCCATGGTAGTAGTCAAGAAGTAAGTAAGGAGGTGCTCAGGCTGCCGCTTGTAAATCCTGACCAAGCAGCTACCAACCCTAATTAGGCAATTATCACTTTTCGTCGTTTCCTCTCATCTTCAAATTTTAAAAATGACAGAGTTCATCTATGGAGACGACTTGGGTCACATAAAACTTGCTAGTTTTTATAAAAAATCATCAACAAAAGAATCGACTGTAGAGTTATCAAAACTTTATTCTCATTCAAAACCTGTCGCAGTTCAACAGTTAGCTGTTGCATCGAGGTCAAATCAGACAAGAGTATGTAATTCCATAAAAATTTAATACTTTATTCATGAACGCAACTTTATACAAGTAAAGCTAGCTGCTGCTCTTTCAGATGGTTCTCTTTTTGTTTCCAATATAACCGACGATCACGAGCTGAACATTACGGCGGAGTGGAATGAATCTCGCATGGGTACAAACAGATTTGTAGGGCTTGCTCTGAGAGATAGGTGAGTTAAGAGATCGAAGATCATTTATAAATCTAATCGGGAGAAAAACAGTGCTGTGTTTTCTTGTACGTCGAACGGCATGGTACAAAGGAAGACCTTGTTTGCAGAAGGCGAAGACCCACAACCTCAAAATACCTCAACATCCACAGTCCCCAGTCGCTTATTCGATTGGAAACTATCTGGTTCTGGCGAGACATTTGCCTATGGAGGAGACGAGGTTGACCTTTCAATATGGAACCTGGAACGAGCTTTCCAGCAGGATGCTAAACCTGCATCTAACGGCGGCCAGTCGAAGAGGAAACGAGACGAGTTATTTCCTGCTGAAATTTGGAGAGCTAAAAATGTTGGCAAATCTTCTTTTGTCCATTTATACATCCTTAAAATCTTTCAAAGGTTTCCAATGACTCCCTTAACCTCCGTCAACCCATTCGAATTACCTCGCTCGAGTACATCTCGTCGTCGTCACCAGACCAACATCTTATCACAGGTACTCAGTTTGGAGATGTACGAAGATATGACACAAAGGCAGGCAAGCGACCTGTCTCCAACTGGAAGGGCATTGGGAAGGTTGGAGGTGTAAAATGTGTGGCGAAAGGCATCTCCGAACAGTAAGTTCTCTCTTCGATGCAACCGACATCCTACTTATCTCGATGTTTCCAGCGAACTTTTTGTCAGTGATAACGGTTCCAATTTATACTCGGTAGATTTGAGAACTGGAGGAATCTTATACGGATACAAGGGTGAGTGTTTTTGTCTGCTTTTGGGCCTTGAAATTAAGCTTTCAGTAGGTATTGCTGGGGCTGTAAACTCCCTAGCATTTTCTTCCTCTTACCTTGCCTCGACTTCTCTCGATCGCTACCTGAGAGTTCACAGTGTTGTGGCACCTCCGCTGAAACCTGCAGCACAGCAAAACGAACGTGGAGAAGTTTTGACCAAAGTTTATACCACTTCCACCCCAACCTCCGTTGTCTGGAACCCAAGGAGCTTGACCACATCCGAGGAAACTAACGACCAAGAGGCGGGTGAGGGAGATGATGACATCTGGCAGAAGATGGAGCACATCGATTGATTAAGAGGTAAAATACACATTATGTAGACAAAGATAAGCGAATACATATTTCAAGTTGACTTCTCTACTTGTTTCCGATGATACTTTTCCAGGTGTGTGCCTTTTCGAATCCGTTTCGTCCACTATGGTCTATGTTAATACATTAGTTCCTATCCAGATCCCTACTAGGAGGTGCGGGACTTACAATCCATAAGTGTTTGCTGTATTTCCTCGCGGGTGGTCATAACAAATGGTCCATACTGGAAGACTGTTTGGTCTAGCGGTTCACCAGATATTAGAACAGCCTCGGTTCCTGCGGTTCCAGAAAGCTTGACGCCAGTTTGATCGCCTTCAGCGGAAAGGATGACGGTGTGATATGCAGGCATGTTGTCTCCTTGCGATCCCACCTTCAGGTCTCCCTTCAGAGCTATTATAACGTCAGTACAATTTCTTTTAGGGGATACACAGCCATACTCACTGTAGAGGAAAGACGTCCAACCGGCAGCTGTAATAGAGAGGTTATTGTGTGCAAAGTAGGAAATAGGGTACGACCTACGAAGTTCTTGGAACATGGTGCCGTCTTTCTTGAAAATAACATGGAAGAACCAGCAGCCTCCGAGGGGCCGAACAGGGGATTCTACACCATGGCTTTTCCCGCTAATGACTTTGACTTGAAGTCCGCCATCTGGTCCCTCGGGGTACGCCGATGGGATTCTAACAAATAAAGCAAACAATGAACTCTGTTAGACGCCGGCCATCGATTTGTTACGTACTCGTCAGGGTTTAATTCTTGGTAGCTTGGATCAACCATTTTATACTGAAAGATATAGCACTATCAATAAGTATGAAGGGAGAATCGAATGAACGAATTCACCTTCTTCGGTAAATCAATCCAGAGCTGTAGACCACGAGGGTCAGGTTGGCCAGGAGTGTGTACGGGCATCTCTGCGTGAATAATGCCTTTGCCAGCACACATCCATTGCACACCGCCAGTATCTAAAAATCAAGACAAATGTTTTAGCTTTATATGAAACAGGTCACATAAATAACTTACATATTGTCCCCTTGTGTCCTGCAGAATCCTCATGCTGACTTGATCTATAATGCATTGTGTAACCTCCATCAAATTGCTTGGTTAAAGTAAGCGTACCCTTCCAGCATGTAGGTCACAGTGGCCTGTCCACGATGCGGGTGATCAGGAAAACCCTATGGAAGGATGGCAAGTAAGAAAAAGTAGGAAGTCATATTTAGTTATGTGTACGACGTACGGCGCCTTTTCCAATATGAAAATGATCTAGCATGAGGAATGGGGTGAGATTACGAAGGTTCATAGAACCAATACTCCTTCTAACGAGAGCACCAGCACCCTATTTTAACGCGTCAGTTTTCGGTGAATATAGATGGCTCTTGGATGGTGTCCTTTGATACCTCTGGTGTCTCGACTGCCAAAACCTTCTTGACGACGTTGCGTGAGATGTGAGCAAGAGACATTTGAGTTATAAAATGGATGAAAACTGAAAGATGGTATGAAAATGAAGACAAGGAAGTCTGGCTTTTATACTGTCCATGGTGAATTATTGCTGATGAACAAGATCTACTATACACAGTTTCAATTTCTCATGATTATTATTTCGTGACATAAATCATCTTACACCTCAATTAAGTCATGTGATTCATTATTTCATCTCTTTGAATCATCATCAATGTTCATTCAATGTTCTTACTACAGGGTGTATGTATCATAAGTAATAAAATTTCTGTTCAGTCATATCGTAAAACACTTATAAGGAGTCCCAGATTCTTTGTAATCTGGTTCGGGGTCCTTTGGTAGCCTCTTCCCTAAGGTACTTCTCCTCCTCCTCATCGATTGCCCGAAGACCAGTGATAAGATCAACCTCACCCAAGGGAATCGACTTGGTTCTATACATTATTTTGTATCCAATCCACATAAAAAAGAAAATGGGCACGGCGATATAGCTCCTATAGGACAGGTCAACAATTTGAATACTGTCGATCTGTTCGAAAATAACGTACGTGACAAAATTGGCCGCATTCCAGGGAATGAAGGTATCGAAGCCCTTGAACAATGTAATGACAACAGTCGAGACGAGAGCAAACCAGCTTCCCCATGGTTGGAAGGGGGCTTTGTACGGCAAGCTCTCGCGTGACTTTCCTTGGATGGCCAATGCCCTCATGAAGCGACTGAAAAATATTTCAGTCGAAAATAACTCCAAGAACATGGCGAAATAAAAACTTACATATGAGAGTATGAAATGCACAACCACGTCAAGGCACCAAAGGTGGATACCAAGTTAACAAACCATCCAAAGACTTTAGCACTAGAGGAGCTAACGTTCAAGAAAACAAGTCCGCAGAACGCTGTACAGAATAACAGTGCTGGGACAGGAACACCCGCCTTGTTGACCTTTTTGAAAATAGCAGGTGCTTTGCCCTCGACAGCGAGACCGTATAGGGTACGAGACCCAATATACAAATCAGAGTTGGCCGCACTCATGACAAATATAAGAATGGCAGAGTTGATAACATGGCGCAGCACTTTGATTCCGACCTATCATGGAGTCAGATAGGGGTTGCAATATACTAACCGTAAGCGTACCAGAGTGGTGGCCACGACGAAAGGACTGGCAGCAGCTCCAGTCTTCGACTTGGTTGCAATGAACAGGTTCTCGTCTGTACTGGGAACGATGAGGCCGATAACAAAGACACCTCCAACGTAGAAAATAAGGATACGCCAAAAGGTTCTCCTTATGGCAATGGGGATGTTTCTGCGGGGATTCTCTGCCTCTCCGACAGTAACCTGTAGTAATTATGATCAGGGAGGTGTGCAGTGGCGTCAATATAATGTTACATACACCGATGAGTTCGGTACCCATGTACGCAAACAGTGCATTGGTCAAGGTTGCCCAGAAGCCCAAGAAAATAGATAGACGCTCGTTTTTGACTTGATCCAAGAGATATTTACCGAAAGGGCCGTTTGGTGGGTTCCAGTATCTGAACCCAAGACGGTCGTTGTTGGGATTGCCACCTGAAAACCAAGAGTGAGCCAAGGGCACAAGATCTGTAATTGCATGGCATACCCAAATCAATGATAATACCCATCAACAACAAGCCAATCAAGGCCAAAACTAGGTAAGATTCGGAGGTCAGAATTGACAAGAATATAACCCATATAAAAGGTTCCTACTTTTGATACTCGAGAACCAAAATTCGAGCTCTCCGAAAACGCGAACACCCAAAAAGTTGATGACAAGAACTGAAACCCATTAGCCACGCGACCTGCCTGATTGAAGTGAAGAAGGCTCACTGAAGGCAATAAATATCACTAGGGACGTGGATAAGCGTTGAAATCGGGAGCGAATGACACACGACACTTACCCATCCAAATTGCGATATGAACCGACCGCGTCCAATACTGGACGACAACACCAGCAGCATTAATATTGTTCGGCGTGACAATAAGCTAAAATATCCTTCGTCAATTCAATTTCTTGCCTTTCGATGTTATCACGCACATATTTCATCAAGTAATTCCATCCCAGTGCAAACCCAAGAGCTGGGTCAACAAAGCGTGTGGCGTATCCAGCAAATCCTTTCTTGTGAGGCAGATAGGCTGCCATTTCTCCCAAGGAAACCATGACCAAGTAACATACAAATCCAACGTAGCTGTAGCCAAGAAGCAGACCTATCGGGACAAATGGTTAGCATCGCTTTGACGTACAGATAAGGCTAAGAATAGCCTACCGCCTACCTAGGGGTCCACCTCGCCTAAGCGCAGTGCCAGAACCAATAATCAAGCCCGTCCCAACAGCACCTCCAAGCTGGTATATCAGAGGCATCGTAAGTTTCAGAAAGATATCGAGAGAGGAGAGGTGCGTACAGCAATCATAGAAATCTGCCGAGCTTTCAAGCCTCGATGTAGACTCTGTTCCTGTGGGGGCTCGTGGAGGGCCTCATCGTAGGACTCCTCCACAGAACTAGGTATCTGCTTCTCATTCGCGAACTGCTTCTCGCTGTCCATATCGTGCTCGCTCGCAGAGATGGAGGTAAGAGGAAGGACAAGAATGGGAGTCGGGGGTTATGGGTGGAGCGACAGACACGGGGATTCGCAAAGTTTGAAGCTAGCTTTAAAAGAAACAGAGAACCCTAATCTTGTTGCTGATTCTTGAACCTGGAAAGCTGTGACAAACTATTCGGCTAAGTGTACCATCTGGAATCTAACCAAATATCCCATCTTGACACTGCGGTCATGTAGAAACCAAGATTGCAGTGGTGAAGGAATGAACATAGAATGACAGCACACATATGCATTGGTTGAACGGATCCCGTTAAGAAGCACGATAGACCGCGTGGATAGGCGAATATGGAGGATGAATGGGGTCTGAGATGTGTGAACGATCAAGGAAGGGATTTTACGGGGAGATGATATGGATAACATCTAATGTTAACTGGGGTATGGCCGATTCGACAAGCAACTGCCATATGGATGCCAAGACTTGACTCTGAAGCTCTGTTCAATTGACGAATTGGCTACCATTATATTGGAGTGACCGCGTTATCAGTTATCGGAGCATTTGAGATACAGGTGCTGCGTTTTGCTCGATGGATAGATGTCTACCTACCACACGTTCTGATGCAGCACAGCATACATTGAATACTAGTTTCTTCCTAAAAGAAATCCATTAGAAACCCTCAAAATTCAGTTGAACTAACCAGGTTTAGTGGTGGATGATGTGAAAGTTTTCGTAAACAAGGGACAAAGACAAACGCTAACAGCAGCGCCACTCTTTTTTGCCAAGGCTTGGTAGAAGGATGATAACTCCATAAACCGTGGTCACTACACTTGAACATATTTTCCGCATCGTCGTTCAACTAACTCTACATAGATTACAACAAAGATATATCCAATACATACAAAACTATGATGTTTCTTTTATCCTTACGTAGAAAGTGTGGGGTTCGCCGTCCATGCCTCGATAAGTGTGTTCGCCGCCTTGTACAGCTTCTCTTCCTCCTTCATATCTTGAGCGGCCTCTGCTACTTGTTTAACAACGGGCAACACAACATTGCGGACCTTTGACAGAGCTCCAACAACGGCCGGTTGCCGCACTAACTGGGTGAAAAAGATGCAAGTGTTGGTTCGGACTTCTACAGCAAAGTTCACTGGATTATCGACATTCTTGAGCACGAAAATAAGCATGTCGAGGGCATGTCGTGGAACAAGTAGTCCATCCCCTTTCGACGATGGAGTAGGTAGCGCAGGACTTGCCAAATTGTCGTCCGCAGGAAGGCTGGTGTTTGGAGGAACTGTGAGTGCATGTAGAACCAACGGTGCTAATATCGAGAAAACAAGTCAGTGTTATTTTTAGGATGGAGTCCGCAAGGTACAGAAGACCCGCGAGATCTTGATCTTGAATGAAAATGGCGCTTACCTCCTAGCTTATGGGTACTGAGAAGGGTGATCGCCACGATACCTTCATTGACGAGGATCGGGTACCTATTACTTCGGGCAATAAGGGACGTGAGAGCAGCGGTGTATTCTGGGGTTAGTATACGGGCAACGCAATCATCCCTTTTCTTCTGTCTCTCCTCTTGCATCGCTGTAGGTCCGCGTTCGGTGTACCAGAGCGTTTTCACGACATTGACCAAAACCCTCGATCCTTCGCTTTTGATCGATACAGAGTCCGACCGTTTGATCAAGGCGAGAATTTGGGCAAGACCTGTCGGTCTGTCGTCATATGACGACAGAATCAATTCAAATGTGTGATCAACTAGAAACCCGTGTTAAAGCTGCCCTTCTAGTAAAAACTGCAGTTCCTTACGACTTCCGTTGCATAGATGCTTCGCAATTCCAATGGCATTGAGCTGAATGATATCTGCCATAGCATCGCTTCTTTCATCCCAGATGGAACTCCCAATCAGCTTGTGGATAAGGTGCGTCTCCAGGAAGGAAGAGGGAACTTTGGAAGAAAGCCTCGAAAACTGTGCAATATGTTTCAGGAACCCGAGAATTCCATGCTTCACCTTGATGTCCGTCGAAGATGACAAGAAGCGATCCGAGGATAGTACGCTGGCCAGAGAGTACGGTGCCGAGAGGAATGCGTCCGCGAAATGAACTTTGGAGAAACCAAATTAGTGGAAAAAATTAGAGCTATAGATTCCCAGTGAACATACCTTTCTTCGTCAAATTTCCAAGGGAGAGACTAGCACAAATCGTCATATCATCCCTGTAAAGCTCATTGTCGCCTGTGTCTTTTTTAATCCAGTCCACGAGTCTGGTGACAACGGGCCCTGCCGGGGTTGAGGTATCAGTTGACGTCCATAATATATCTTCGTTCTTTTCTTCGCCAAACACCTCGACCACAGCTTTGATAAGAGCGGCCTTGCACATGTCCAGACCCTTCTTGTTTCCTGATCGTTCTTGATCATCAAACACAGCAGAGTCCCAGATAGGAGGGTGTGTGCCATACTCAATGAAGTCCAAAATGATAGAGAGACAAGAAAGCTTTTCTTCTGCGGAGATGTGACAGAGACTGCGAGGAAGTTCAAATCTGAAGTCATCGTTGTCTAGTGATAGAGACTCGATTATGGTGCATGATTGCTGGAAAAATTCAAAGTCGGTGGATAGGAGGGTATACAACAGATCCGGGTTGGCTTCTAGTAGCGGAGAAGATTCGATGAGACGAGGAGGACAGTATTTGAGGAGAGGAAATGTAATCCAAGGAAGGACGTCCGAATTGAGAATCTGTAAAGCTGTGACCCTGGATTAGTTCCCAGCTGTTGGAGGCGTGATTTGAGACGCACTTTCGTCGGTAACGTCTTTCAAAGCTGAAATAGTCCTCCATGCCCAGCTTGAAATAGCGCTTCTGATTTCCCATTCCTCCTGGAATTCATCATTCGAAGCAGGGTCGTAATATGATACCCAGGCACTCGGAGGGCAGAGAGTAGCGGACAATTTGATAAGAGTCAGGGCAGCTTCGAGGGAAATGAGACGATATTTGACCATTTCTGAAAAAGATGCATTAGCTTGTTGGCTTATGATAATGTGGTAAAAATAGATACCGTGGCCGATGCTCGCGTTAAGAAGAACTCCGACAGCAGTTCGTATAACCTTTAGATGTTGGATGGGGAGAGAGAGGGGTGTTCCAACGAAAGGCAAGGGAATCTTGTCGACGTAACCTTCTAATAATGAGACGACTGCTTGTGGAAATGTGACTTCGAGAAGGGAGGTTCTGTTGTCGTCTTTGGATGGATGTCAAAAGCAGAACAGAGTTGTAAACGGAAGCGCCCACGTACTGTGATCCATACAAAGATTAGCGCCAACGCGCAAAACTTCGAGAACAACCTCTGTTCTTTTATCATCAGGCACGTGTTGTTTGTCAAGGGCCAGAGACAAAAGTGAAGTCAAGGTTTGTGGTAGCTCTGTCTTTCCGAGGATCGTATGATTATCAGCTAATTTGTGAAAGTGTTGATGAGACGAAAGGACATAAAAAAAGCTAGAAGGTTATGAAACTCACTAGCTGAATTTCTGACGCGTAAATTGTTGGCAATCTCTCTAGCAGTTATTGTAACCTCTTGCCAGAGATTATCTGAGTCTGCATCACGGAGAGAAGCCTCTGCAGCGTGTAAATTCCTTTCGAGGGGTATAAGATCGATGGTGGACTGAGATGACATGGATGGTGTAAGAGATAAAATCAAGAGTTGATAGAGTCGTAAATTGGGGTATACGACTTGTAATGTAAATGAACTAACAAAATCTGAGGAGATAGATAGAGTAGAGGCAGAGAGGCAGGGAGTCGACAACTTATGAGTCTGTTTGTTATTGTAAGTTTGATAAGATTAGATTAGATTTAAAGTAATATTTATCAATGATTTCATTCATTAATCCACTCTACTCCACTACTCTTCAACTTATAAATGGCTCAGAAGAAGAAGAAATCAAAGAAATCCCAACCTTTACCTGAACTATCACCTTCAGAAATGAACAAAGACGACGACGATCTTATGAACGATCTTTTGGCACAACTCGACTCGAGAGATCAAAATGTTCAACAGCAGTCAGCTAATCTACTCAACGACATGGATCTAAATGCCAAAGCAGTTCAGATAGAGACTCAACCAAAGCAAGATGCAAAGTCTCGTTTCAAGGCTCGTCAGGTTATTAACTTGATATCCAACATCACACGGTTCAATTACTCATTTCATCAAACTTATGTAGGCGAGAAAGGCTGCAGTCCTGGCTAAAGCTTATGGTCCAGACGATCCAGAAAACCAAGCACGTTTAGAGAAGGAAGCTAGGGAAGAGGAAGAACTAATCTTGGATACCTGTAAAAAATTGGGGCTGAAAATACACGAAGCAAGTCCACCATTTTCTCTCTACTCATGTTTATGCATCTCATATACTATATCATATTTAGATCAACCCAGATGGTCACTGTCTCTTCTCAGCCATTGCAGATCAACTCAGTCTGTTGCAGATTATATCTCCAAACCAAGCAACGTATGCCAACGTTCGACTAACAGCAGCAAACTACATATACTCCCATCGGGATGACTTTCTTCCTTTCCTGCCTTCGGAAGTAGGCGAAGACGGTCAGGGTGCTCAGGAACCTGGCCTTATGAGTCAAGTAGAATTCGAGTCTTATTGCAAAGCCATTCGAGAAACCGCTATGTGGGGCGGCGAACCTGAAATTGTAGCTCTAAGCAAGGCTCTCAATCTACCCATTCACGTCATACAAGGAAGTACTCCTCCCATAGTTACCCATCATCCTACGGGTCAAGAGATATCACCAACCAGTCCTCTGCCAGCCATCAGAATAAGCTACCACAGACGCATGTATGGCCTTGGAGAGGTATGTCCTACCGTTTCTCTCAATCACCCATATGTTATGACACCATTCCCAGCATTATAATTCCCTCCGCCCCGCAGTGAAAGGCTGACAACATGATGTTCTTCATCTCCATATTTAATCATCTGTTACCCTTCTTATAATTGAATTGGCTCAAATTCCATATAATACATCGGAGAAAAAGAAATGTCCCAGATACAGAGTAAAAAGTCAGTGTTCGCATTTAGATCAATAGATCGTCTTCAAATTGCCTTTGTGGACCAGAAGTGTTGCCCATCGGCCGGGGTGCATCCGCCAGATAGTTTCCAAACGCGCTGTCTAAGTTGGAATATGGATCATTGCTATTGGATTTGATAGCAGGTGGGGCATCATCGTCCCCATCCCCATCCTCCGATCCTGCATCCCCGGTATTACCTGTGGTTTCTACTTGTGTCGGTTTTCCTGATGAAGGTGGCGGCGGGGGCGGTTCCTTGTCCACTGAAACAAGGTTGTCGGTTGCGGCGGTTGCATGAGATTCCACTGGACCGGGACCAGGCACCGAGATTACAGAATGAGGGAGTCGAACAGCAGCTAGCGGTATCAGAACTGCACGGGAGTGAGGGTTGAGGGCAGGGCTGTCGACGAGAGCTTTACCCGTGGCATTGCGGATAAATGTCTGCAAAATAACATTAACTCGAGGGATAGGCAATAAACAAAAATTTACCTCTGGGTTTTTATGGTATATGCTGCCCAATGTACCGGTGTGCAATAGCAGCTGATCCAGCGCTCCTCTGTCCATTCTATCCGAATCCGTCGTGATTGCAGGTTTCTCCGCAAGCACAATGTCGCCTGCAGCTGAAGGATTAATAGCCAACATTCGCCAATACATGAAACCTCTGTCTCGCAGATCCGGATTGTCTACTTCCTCCGTAGCCCACTTCAGCACCTTGTGTACTAATGTTTTCGTTCGTTCTACGTTGGACTTGTAAATAAAAAGTTTGACCGAAGCCGTTAATAAAGCTAATTGGACCTAGATGAAGTGTGAGGATTTGTCTATCTCAAACGCAAATAAGCAGCAACAGTACCTCAACACTTTCTTCCAAAAAGGTGTCCAGCAGCACATCCAGAAGTTCGTCGGCATTGTCTATACGGTTGGCGAACTGACCAATAATCCAGACCATAGCTGCTTTGGATTCTGGCTCGTCTAGAGAGTCGATATGCTCGCAAAGAGTCGGTATGATACCCTCATACTTCCCGGGGTACCTCCTGAACACGTCCTTGATTACAATCACAGCTTCTTGAACGACGTAGGTTACGTCAGTCTCAATGAGACTGAGCAACGCCTTAATACATTGATCTGCCGCAACTTCAACCTTTATGGCCAGTCTGCCAATGGACCGCACAGCTTTACGAACGAAGTCAACGTCAACTTCGGTAGCATATCTGAAAGAAATGTCAAGTTATATTTCGATGAATAAAAAACCACTCACTCCTGTAGTTCTGCAAGGACCTCTGTGGCATTCTCTGCTCTTGCCAGCCGATACATAATTTCCAACTTGGCAAGCTTGACATAAATTGGGTCATTGTACTTGCAGAAAAACACTTTAACGTCGTTTTTCAGGACAGCAGGTCGACGCTGAATGATCAAGAGGATGTTGCGTAGTGCGACGTATTGTACTTCGGGACCTGACGAAAGCAGAGTCACTGAACAAACACAGTTAGGTGAGCTGATCGAGGGTAGATGGTGCGTAAAACAAGTACCCAATGGTGGTCCCATTTTCTTGCAACAAGCATCTATCAATCGACGGTTCTCCATATAATTCATCAGGTAAAGGAGAACTTTGATAGTGGTGAGGACGACCGCTGAATTTGCATGCTGCAGTTGAACGATAATACGCTCTGCCATAGTTTCTGCATCTGCGTGTCGTTCGGGTACAAAACGTAACAGGGAATCCAAGATATAAATCTGACCCCACCTAGTGCGGCGATAAGTCACCTAAAAATCTGGGAAATGAAGGACTTACTCTGAGCTCTCTGGAAGAGCCGCAAGTAGTCGATTTGCAGTTGCAAGATTGAGTTTGAAAATTACGCCATCTAACCTGTCTCCAATTTCTGACAATGCCGCCACTGCATTGGCCACAACGGTGGCATTGGCATCCAGCATCAGGTCCCTCAACATCTCAACGAAGCCGTTCTTCTCAGCCTTCCTAGGGTCGGCGTTGTAAAGTTTTGCGACACAGATAGCAGCTGTCTTGCGGACATATGCGTCGCGATCTCGTAGACAATGGCGCAGATTTTCGGCCAAAGCGTCCGTCACAACTGGAATCGCAATGTATGACATGGTTCGAATGGCGAGCGCACGAATGAGGGGGTTTCGATCATTACAGTCCTGCGTAAATAATTTCAATTCGGTGTCATAATAGCTACGTTGGTCTCTCTTACCTGAAGGAAGTTGGGGATGACGAGGTGGATCTGATCTGGTTTTGACCTCCCGTAGCTGATTAGAAAGAGGTAGACCACTGATAGCGACAATCATAAGGTCAGAGATTCACACTAAGAAGGTATCACACACTTTTCTTGATTTCGAGTAGAGGAGTTCCCAAACATTGCACGACGTCAGTGAACAGGGGCGACACTTTTTGATACGAAGGTCTGAGCGTGGTGTACGCGGTAAGGCAAAGCAACGGTTACCGACTATCATTGCCCATGGTAATGTTTGCAACAATCTTCTTTAGCACCGTCTTTCTCTTAACAAACTTCTTGTCCTTGGCCTCTGCTGCATGAAGATCGGCACGAAATTCCTGATATCGTTCGGGTAAGTGGGAGAAATACTAGGATATGACGCGACAAAAGAAACAAACTTCAATCTTTCCTCTCTGGAAGAACTTTGCATCCTGACCTGGCGTAGACATTCAAGCAACGATGAAGATAGATATCAAGGAGAAGCGATAAAGACAAGTTATTGCTTTATCACAACCTAATGTCATTTGGACTTTGACTCGTAACCAATGAATTGCAAATCAGAACTTGTGTTTGCTGTTATTTACAGCGCGTCTAACTATCCCTCTACCATCATCATGGCCACACCTATCTCAAGGTCCTTATTAAATGTTTCTCAACACAAGGCTATAGATCTTGAACTCAAGAACATAAAAATACTAAACAGGAGGCTTCAGGAAACTTTAAATTCTTTATCCAACGAGCTGCAAATCTTTCAGCGTCTCATCTACAAGAATAAGAATCAGCATCGAGGTGCACTCTTCTGGAGAAATGTTGTCGAGATTCGCCGTTATTCGGAGAAGATACAGAAGAAGAACATGCATCAAGTAATGCATGACTTCCGCTGTAGTTTTTATGACTCGTCAACTCCAATGTATTGTGTCTTCAGTTCTCAAGATCATGTTCCGTGCTTGACAACCTTGAAGTGCGTTGAAAGGACCATGGTCACATTGCCCAGACAATCGACGTGCCAAATCAACGCTAATGACATGCAAAGATGCTCTCATGCTTTCTACGAAGGTGCATTCAAATATATGTAAATCATAAACGTCACCCACTGAGCTCTAACTAGGCTTGCGACATCACACTCGTTGCATATAGGTAAGGGAATGGGTCGAACTGTTTGAAATGTTTCTAAAAACGCACTGAAGGGCATTCCATCGCTCCATGCAGTCGGGTGCTTTTGCACAACTCCTCCTCACGTTTATAGCGGTTGCTTCACGAATCCGCATGTTTTGCTTGGAACTGAAAGAAGTTCATGCGCTCCATGTGGCTTGTCTGCGCCGAGTATTAGAGGCCGTTTATGTGCGCATCCACCGGTGTTGCAACAGTTGGACAACTGAAATTAACATTGAATTCATAGACAAACGATCAAGTCTCTTTGTTACAGCTTGATATTTATTCAAAGAGCAACGATTCATCATTGACTTCTGAGACACCACGCTGTAACCTGACAGAGACGGAGCCCTCTCCAAGTGTTCTCATTCAGCGGATCTTACCTCAGAGTCACGGTTCAAGTGGCTCCGTTGCTCATCAGTCAGATCACAGTAAGCAACCAAGACCGTTTTTTATGCTAATTTTCCAACATCATGTCGCTCATTCTGCTTCCCTTTGCAGAGGATTTGCTGCGAGTCAAGCAAACTGTCCAGCCGGTCTCAGAAAAGAGGGAAGGAAAAAAGGGCAACTCTTCGTCACAAAAAAAGAAGCGGACGGTCCCTAAAAACGAGATTGACAACATTTTTGGGTTCTAGTTTGGGCCATCGTAGCTTGGAAACAGCCTGTATCCAAGACTTGTATATATGACAGGTTTGGCAGAACAGCTGTATGTTGCTCTAGGTTCCTCTTTTCTTGGCGATCTCTGCCCACGATTCGCTGATTTCCATTGCACCTGAGTTCAGGGCTGTTAAGGGTGCAGAGGTATCAAATATCGGTTGACAGCTGTCTTTCAATTGGTGCCGCGAGCAAGCTCTACACGAATGAACACATGGTGGAGGATGCTACAAAAAAAAAGATGGTGAAGAGTGAAAAGGTAATAAAGAATCAAAAAGCCCGAAGTAGCAAGAGAGGGTAAATGGTTAGAGTCCGACAGAAGTTCGAAAAAAGTGGTATCCTAATGCATGGCTTGCGATTATTCTACGAAAATGAAATATATGGTCCGTATGTCGTTGCATGTCTACTGGAGGAAGGGTTTCATGAACAGCTCAAATTTTACATCATCAAGAAGGTTGCGACAGCAGCAATGACACCGACAACAACCTTGGGTGCAGTGATGGATGCAGCTCCACCAGTCTGGCTCTGAGTGGATCCAGAGGGAGTGGCAGCAGCAGCACCAGCTGGGTCGGTGGCAACGACGGATGGTGTGCCAGCCGCAGGGGTTGAAGCGGAGGAAGCGGCAAGTGCAACACTGAAGTCCTGGGGGATCATGAGAGGAGTTGAGCCAGAGGTGGCAAGATCAACAGATCCATCCTCCTTGATGAGTTCAGGGTTGGCAGCGAGGAAGGTACGGGTGTAGAGGACGTTCTCAGCGGCGTATGGCTGGGCCCACTCAGGGAGGTTGGCCATATCAATACCGCTTCCCCAGCGAGCAGCAGCGTCGTTGCCAGAGGTTTGAGATGAGGTGTAAGAAGCATAGGCGGCGAGATCAGAGCTGTTGGCAGCGAGGGATTGCATCATTCCACCGACGGATGTAGGGGCAGCCAATGCGTTAGGTGGGTTGATGATACCGAACATACCACGCTGGCAATGGTTGGGAGTAGCGCAGTAGAAGAAGGTTGGATTGGTGTCGTTAACAACTTGGGTGACTGAAACGAAGACATCAGAATTCAACTAGGTAACTCATTCGGGACGCAACTTACAGACGAAGTCCTTGTTCTGGGTTCCCGAGGTGAAGAGCGCATCTGCTGACCTGTTGCAGGGAAGAAGGGCAGATCCCTTAGTGACAGTGTGGTTGTTGGCACCCCACATAAACTTGATAGTATCACCAACGGATGCATTGACGGCGAAGGGAATGTATCGGAGAACACCCTGGGTAGGGGCAACGATGACAGTGTGTGTTGCGCCAGTACCGTATGAGCCAGCCTGCGCTGTGGTAGCGGTGGGTTGGTTGTAAGTAGCGGTGCTCAAACCACCATAGGAAGCAACACATTCTGTCGAGCCAAGAAATTAGTGCAAGTACTGTGTAGCATGTGTCAAAACGACTCACGTTGGACACAGTCACTGTAACCTTGGTTGTTCCAGTTTGATGAACCAGAGCCGTAGCTGGGGGTTGAGTAGCTTTGGTATGCGCTGCTGGTGCTTGTCCACGCAACAGAGGAAGATTCCTGGTTTGAACCATAGCCGTAGCTAGGGGGAGCGCTGTACATGGGTGCGGCCGAGCTTGAGGACTCAGAGGAACCGTAGCTGGGGGGAGCACCGTAGCTTCCAGATGATCCATAGCTTCCTGACGACCCGTAGCTGGAACCGTAAGACGCAGAGGGGGTTTCATATGACATAGGAGCTGCTGTTGCTGGGGTGCTGAACAGAAGGGTTATTCGAATTCCACCGCCAAATTACGCAGAAAAAAAAAACAACTTACGGTAATTGAATATCCGAAGCGTCAGTCATAGGAATGCCATTAGGTGCGGAGACAGCGGGCTCGTTGGAAGAGCTATCGGGACGAGGAAGAGCGGAGGTGAAACCGGATAGGAGTGCAACGGCAAAGAAAGGGGCGATGAAGACCATGATTAAAGAGTAGAATAAAAGTTACGAAAGGATTGTGAAATTTTTTGTCGAAGTTGTCGGCTTGCGATGTCAATGGAACCTCCCTGGAGGACTGCTACTTTGAATCTCTGTCAAAGAGTGGTGATCTGCAGGAAAAAGCGATCAGACTGGGATAAGCGCCAAAGAAGAAGAACGTTTATTGACCTCGATTGAATGAAAGAGGGACCTGGTCGAAGATCAACTCGACGGTAAAAAAAAAAAAAGAGGGAGAAAAGAACGAAAAGAACGAAATGAAAGAGGCGGCCAAAGGAAAGGGTGAGGAAACCAAATGTCTGGGAGGTATTTATTTAAAATCCACAAGTCGCGACCATGGAAACATCAATCATGAGAGTTGCCGCCTATGTTAAACCCGTGATCCCGTTCCGCTATTATGGGTTCTGCTCAACTTCCCCCGAGTACTCCAATCAGAAATCTTAGAATACACCATTTCGACAATTTTTTGGTACCATGCATTGTCCAGGTGTCAAAAATATACACGCACCTAGATAAGAGTTCATGTAAAGCACGTTTTTTTACAAGATTATGAGTGGGTAGGGAGCGAAACATTGTATTGCACGCAGGCATTTGTTGCGATGGTTGCACTCATTCTGGTGAGAGTTGTGACGGAATGCTCCGCCACGAAGTGGTTACCATCTCCAATCATGCTTAAGTATCCGTCTTCTATACTTAGTCCCTGACCGATTGTCAGTGGACCAATCAAACTAACAGCGTCTGGCAAGTCATCAGCAAATCGCTACTTTCAATGTTATAATTGGGTTGCCGTTTCCCATTATTCATTTATAGTTGGGTCTTCGTTTGTTTCGTTGATACAAGTTTCATGATAAATCAAGAAACCCATTGCTTCTATAAATTCAAACATTTGTAGCCATTAATAACCTCCATCACTAAGATATTATTTATAGTTGACCACACACACACACTCGTCTTCATATCCGTGTCATCTATCATTAGGTCCATGAAGGAAACACAGCTAGTATTGACGACGACTGGGAATGGAAGAAGCACCAGGAACCTTGCGTAGGTCCCTCAAACGATCACCAAAGGCACGGGACTGCGAGGACTGTGATGGACTTTCACGGCGGTATGTAGGCTCTGGAGGTTGTTCAAAAGTGCGTTCCAAATATTGGGTACGGTGGATATCTCGGCGGTAACTTGTCTCGGAGGTCTGGGCCAAGCGATCACCTCGAGCTTGGCCTTCAGAACTGGCTTCGGATTGCTGAAAACCTGGCAGACGCCTTTCTCGTTCGGTGAATAACCAATCAGGAAGGTCAGAAGGGGATGCGGCCTTCGCAAGATGATAAGCTCTCAAAACATTTGTGAGGTGGTTATCAGGCTCTACAAGGATAAGTAAATGAATATTTGGAACAATACTCGTTGACAGCAAATGCGGACCTTCTTCATCTCCACCGCTGTAACTTGCTAGACCAGATGCCAACACTTTACCAACACCAGTGATGACATTGGCAGCTTCTGTTACACGACTCCAGACATGACCTGTATCGACATTGAAGGTGGAGGGGTCACCACTAAAGACAAATAAAGTGAACGTCAACCAAAGACAGATGTCAAAAATCTTTTTAGAAGGTAAGCTTACGTGGTATCTTTGGGTGGTAGTTGAGATACATCCTTGAAACCGTCGTCTCCATCGTAACTTTGGAGAGTTGTTCTTGAAGAACGCTGGCTGGCTGCCTCTCTTGCCCATATGGAAGAACCTGAAGAGGATGAAGCAGAGCTGTGGTCAGATTCCCTAGAACGACGAGGTGTATATTCTTCTCCGTAAGTATCGATGTTTCTGGAGGGTTGAGCTGGCGGACGAGGAGGCTGTGTTTCGTGAAGCTGCCTAGTTACTGTAGGTCGAGTTGGAAGAGACGTTACTGAGCGGTTTGAGCGGTGCTCTCCAGGATTACGAGGTAAAGTTTGAGCAATACTAGGCCTTGGGGATGCAGCTGAATGCTGAAATGGTGATGTTCCTACACGACCACGAGGATTACTGGGTAGACCAAATGCTGAAGGTGGCATAATGAAAGAAAATACAAAATATATTTACAAAGAAAATAATTAAAAAAAAGAAAGATGGTGGAGACCTGCTCGACGTCCAAGAAAAGTGCTCTGCACTAGTGGAAATATATAAAGATTTAGAAAATGTTACAATGAAGTTTAGATTCAAGTCAAGAGAGTTCAAAGTCAGCCGAGTAATCAGTATTAGTTACTTATGTAAGCAAACAATCGCATCATTATTGAGCAATGCTCATCACTTTCTACAATAACCATGTTAAAATTATTTCAATCTTGCTTTCTTTACTTATAAACCATCATGTTGGCTAAAAACTTGGTCAAAGGTGTTCGTCTAGCATCTACTTCTACTCAGGTAAACAACAAAAAATACAAAGTACTGATTGTAGGAGCTGGTATGTTGCACAAAATCTGGCAGTCAATCTAACAATATTCTCATCAATTTGCTCAGGCTCTGGTGGTCTATCTGTTGCTCAGCAAATCTTCAATCGTTTCAAAGATGCAGGGAAACCTTTGAACCAAGGGGACATTGCAATTATTGATGGTTCCCAAAATCACTACTATCAGGTTTGTCAAAGAGTACAACTACAGTTTGTTATGCTTATGTTGCTTTAAACTACTCCTTAGCCGGGATGGTAAGTTATCTCTATTGACAACCAGTGCATTTTTTACTTATTTCAACAATAACAGGACTCTCGTAGGCTCTGGTTTAAAGCCAAAATCTGATTTCAGTCGTCCACTCGCATCACTCATTCCTCCGCACATCTCCTTGATTCCCGAATATGTCCAATCCTTCTTACCAGACTCATCATCCGTCAAAACTTCATCAGGACGAGACATATCATATGATACCTTGGTCGTTGCTACAGGTCTTCAGACCAATTTTGGTGATATTAACGGCCTTAGGGCAGCGCTTGAGGACCCCAATTCTGGCGTATCAACTATCTATTCGTATGATACCTGCGATAAGGTCTGGGCAGATATCGAAGGTTTAAAAAGTGGAAAAGCCATTTTTACTCAACCCGCTGGGATTATCAAATGCGCTGGAGGTATGTCAACGTTAAAATTAGTCGAAACAAGTAATCTTCCCCTCATTTAATAATATTCAGCTCCACAGAAAATTATGTGGATGGCCTGGGACCGATTCAGACGAACTGGACGTGCTGCCACTCAAGTTGACTTCTACACTGGAATGCCCACCATGTTTGCTGTCAAAAAATACTCAGATGCTCTTGAAAACCTGCGAAAAGAACGAGGAGTCGGGGGTTACTTTGGTCACAACTTGACGTCGATCGACGCAGCGAATCGGAAGGCTACCTTCAAGAAAGCGTCTGATGATTCTACAATAGATGTAGACTATTCTTTGCTTCATGTAACGCCGCCGATGGGCCCTCTCGATGTCTTGAAAGGATCCCCAATTTCGGATCCAACGACGGGATGGGTTCCAGTCAATCCAGGAACACTCCAACACGTCAAGGCTGAATACAGCAATGTCTTCGCCTTGGGTGACTGTTCATCTCTCCCTACATCTAAAACGGCAGCTGCCATTACAGCTCAGGCGCCCATTCTAACCGAAAACCTTGTTTCGCTTCTGGATACGGGCAAAGTTGGCACTGCATCCTACGACGGTTACACGAGTTGTCCTGTACGCCACTATTTTTTGTTTACGTCTGGTCAACCATTTTATACCCTTTGTCGTGTTAGCTCCTTACTGGATACGGAGAACTTATGCTTGCTGAATTCAAATACGGCTTAGAACCCAAGGAGACTTTCGGTGATGTATTTGACCAAAGCAAGAGCAACAAGTGAGTTGGACGACTTTATCTTGATTGCGAAACTAACCTTGTTCTGTCATAGGTTTTTCTATCATTTAAAAAAGGTATTTTAGCCATTCAGTTTGAAGCAGGAGAGCGTTAGTTTATCTCACAATTTATTTTTTTTCAATAGGATCTATTCCCTTACGCCTACTGGAATTATATGGTGAGCATATTCTATAAGCGCTTACTGGAGCACGGCCTAAATATTTCTTGATTAGATAAACGGGGAGTGGTTTGGCTCTAAAGGATTATTCCGACCAACTTGTCAATAAAT
>JADNRZ010000048.1:0-135913 GCA_015501605.1 Panaeolus papilionaceus | reverse complement strand
GGATGATGACCGAAAAATTTTAATATGGTGTACCCCTATCGCGCCCTAAAGGGCACGTGCGCCACCGCATGTTGATGCCAGTGGGGGCCAAGCTCCGGTGGCGAAATTGGGGGCATAATATATCAAAAAAGCTGTTGATTTACATCTAATGAGGGTCCAATTACAGAGTTTGAGGTATACATTTGAGAGAGTTGTCACCAAACTAAGTAGTACCTACACCCCAATGCCTCCTAAAAAGCCAAAATACCGCCAAGAAGCTGCTGCGAGAGCTACTGCTGCTGCTGCTGCTGTGAGAAATAGAAAGTATCCGGCACCTGGAGCACTCAATAACAGCCAGAAAGAGAATTTGGGGGTGAATGAAGCTCGTTGTGAGGTGGATCAAGTGGAGGATAGTGAAGAGGAGGATTGTTGATACACAGGAGGTGTGGATTGCTGTTTGGGGGGGGATGAAGATGAGGAATGGGAATCCAAAGGGGATGAGGACAAATTTCTGGAGGAGATCACTGGTAGGGCTTTAAAGATCCATCAAGAGCGACGCATTGCAGCAGGAATTATGGAGGACTTACCAGAAAACCATGGCAATCCAACCCAAAGTTCCCAAACTGTCTCCAGCGCCTTCGGAAAATTAATGGTCAACGCAGAATCAACCACAAGCTGGAAAACAGCTGATCAAGCCTAGGCCTGTGGCTGGCCCCTCACCCAAGGCATCAGCCTCCGTGAGGGGCCTGGAAAGCGGGTAATCCCGTGGCAGGCCATCCCGTGGGACAGTAAGATGACCAAGGCATTTAAGAGAGAGGTGATGTTCCTATTTGAGATTTGGTCGGTAAAACACCGGCAATGAATTTTATAAATAGATTCAACTTTTTATGAGGACGCGTCGCGTCCCCTTTCTTCCCTTTTATCGTATTTTATCAGATATTCAACCCAATATCAATGAGTTTATTACCTGAAAACGTGAAGGCGCGACTTTCAATGCTCAGATCATGCACAGAAGACGAGGTTCACAGGCTAGCAGCCCTGAATCTCCCACCTGAGAAGGTTCCCAACGCATACATTGACATGCTGTCAGCGGTGGAATGTGTCTTTTGTCTTCGTGCTTCTCTCATCTGTTGGGAGGCAACGTCCCATCAACAAGTACCCCGCAAAATGCAACTGCGAACCGTTCTTGCAGAACACTTCCACCATGAAGATGTGCTCGTGGTTGCAGGCACAGGCAGCAGCAAGACTCTTCCAATGGCTCTCAGTGTACTTATGGAGGATCCTGCACAGGACCTGGCTTAGCATATTTCCCCCGCTTTTATCTTGATTTTATCTGGAATATATATACAATAATTTCTCAAAATGTCTGCTGACATAATATCGATTATATTTAAAATTTGCTTATCATCAAGGCTTTGTGACAGCATTAAAGGTTTTGTGAACAATATTTTAAATAATATCATCATATATTCGGTGGCTTTGTAGTGAATTTATGGTAACAATATTTAAAATATGGTTTGCAGATTTCCCCAAAAACTCATGCCTTATGGTAAAATTATTTTTTTTCCTGAACCATTAAAACCATAACAAGCTGGTTCGGAGTACCTGGTTCGAGCTGAACTCAAGCCGGTAAATAAAATTCTTTCCAAACCTTGGACTGATAAGAAAAAATAAGTTGATAAGATAACGCGATGAGGGTTGAGTGAGTGCCGCGCGCGTTATACGCGCCACGCGTCCACGCTAGTCTGTATCTACGTTGTCATAGGTCGCCGCCAAGGCAAAACATTTAGCACGTGCCGCACAAACAACACGCTCGCGCCAATTAATTAATTCCTCTTCAGGACACGCGTCTTAGAATAGGAGCACAATGTGTCTCACTTATATTAGACATGTTACGAGCCTTAAACACAACAGATACATGCGCAAATCACAGTCACAACAAATCCAATTATGCGTGTGCGCCTAAACAGGTGCTAGATCTACATGTGAACATATGTAGACCTATGAGTTCAACTTGGGTAGATCTACCATTAGTCGTTTAGATCCAGTACCTCTTCAGGTCTGTAGAAGATTTATCTAGATCTAGGACGAAAATTTGGGTCCATTTATGTCATATTCTCAATGAATCCACTATGATTTAAAGTACAGGTAACAGTAGATATAAATGCAAGCTACTTAGTGCTGTGTGAGTAGTTAGATCTCAAACTGAAGGTGTATGTCGCTAGCCTTTGGATTCCCAATTCAAATGAATGTATTCAAAATGGTCCAACGTTAATATGATCTAATATCAGATATAATGCACTGACTGTTGTAGATCTCGATTCGCTTGACTAATACTAAGATTTTTGTGCTCAGTCTATAGATCCATGAGTCCCAGGATTTGGATCTAAAGCAGGTCGTCAGGTATGGATCTAAAATATTTACTTGGCACTAAGCAATATCGAAACACAACCTCAAGATCAACGTTTACCCATGAAGATGACTGGATGCAGGTACAGGTGACATGGTTTCATCTTTAGATCTCAAGTTTACCTGCGACTTGACTCTATTAACAAGACTGACACCGGCGTGAGCGCTTGTAATGATCTAATCGGTATAATTACACCCAGCTCTATCCTCACCACCCCTAGTCAATAGATCTATTTAATTTGCTCACAACTACAATGGTGTGGTCTAAATGCATGCGACTAGCTTCTAGGTCAAGCGTGTCGCGCTCACGACATGTATATATAGATCCATAGTGGAGCAAGGACTTGGATCCAAAGCAGTTAAATGCACTAGCATGAAGCGCGTTCGACGATAATCCAAATAGGGAAACCATCCCTAACGGCGCCACTGCATGGCACCAACGCTTGCTCTGCTTATACAAGTTCCATTTGTCGATGACTTAAGGTCACGTACATAAGGTTCATTAAATATTATCCAATTACAAAACAACTTCTTTTTCTCCCTGGTCACTACTTTCAGGCTATTTAATGTTTGACCATAGATATTAAATGTTTAATACAAAAAAGATGTTCATTCGCATTTTTTTGCGCAAAAGTGCTGAAGTTCGATCCTGATTCCTGACTCTGCTGGGTGTCCTTCAAGTAGTCCAACTTGTGACTGCACTTCTCCGAGTCGTCGAATAATCTAATCTTAAACGCATTACTTCTCTAAGCCCACCATAATTTATCCAATATCTCTTCAAGGAACAACCAGAATTTTGTTTCCATTTGTCTCCAGCATGGGGCACATTTAAACATAATTTAGAGATTAAATACAAATGTAGGACGATGGATATGAAGGCCGCAGATAGTATTCCACATCTCAATGCACATATTTGAAGTTTAAATATTCCAAATTGACCCTTGTCAGCGCTGTACCCACGAAAGTGATGCAACTCGCTTGTAGGGGAAGTGTTCGATCATCATCTACAAAACCCTTCTCCGAGTCTGCTTTGGAGAGCAGGGGAGCGTAACTCATAAGTGGAACCACAAACGAAGCTGATTGAGCCACTTCAACTGGTCAGTCATATATAACGGAATGCCTGCAGATACCGGCAACCTAGAATCCAGATCTGCCACTGGTCTTGCGAGCCACTCAGATGCCACAGACCTTTACCTTCACCCACAGAATTACCCATCACCGCTCTGTTTCATGCCTGGCTTTCAACTCGGAGGGTAGCGTCCTCGCGTCCAGTGGTCTCAACATGAACGCCAGCTCATCTGTCGGGGACCTTGTTCTGTGGGACACACAGTCGACTTGCTTGATGACGTCAATTAGCCTCTACGACCTCGGGCAAGGTGGCAACTCTGTCACTTCTCTTCTTTTTGTTGGCAGGTCAAGGCTCCTGGTTGGGACTGAAAATGGTCTGGTCATTGATATGTGCTTTGATGAGGTGACTATTCCACCACAGTCCCACTCTTCGACTCTTTCTTAACTTAAAACTGTGCAGGCCTACCAGCTTCTGGAGACATGGACAAAGCATGACATCAGGTCTTGTAAAGCATTTGCTCATGGTATTCATGCGAGTGCTGTGACGAACATGGTTGTTCACCCAGATAATGGCACCATTTTCGCTTGCTCCATTGGCGGATCCTTTGTAATTTTCAAAACCCATACCCAGACTCTCCAGTCAGACCCAAGTAAGTCAACAATATGCATGTCTTCCCTCTTTAAGCAGGCATCTGGATTCTGCATGCAGACCGTCATTTGGAAATCGTCGCCCGTGGCGTTCCCTCCGCGGTTTCGTCATCTGAGTCCGATGGTCAAGAGATTTTGAAATTGCATTGGATGCCTAGTGTTAGTCGATACGCCCTGTTAGTTGGTTTCGAGACGGGATTTTTGTATGTCGAAATTGTCACACTGTCATGCACTGTAAACCCAACTTGGCCAGAAAAAGTGGCCGCGAGAAAAGGAGGTCAATTAAAGCCATGGGGACCACCGCTTTTTCTCCGAATTCTGACAGTGAGAAATCCGGGGCCATAATTTCTGTGTTCTGAGTATTAAAAAAAACGAGAGTCATAAAAACAGGCGCCTTGCTGACCCTCGAAAGACGGCGGACAGAAAATTTAGAGTGGGGAGGGGTCGGCTTTTCTGTATCCAAAGTAGTAAATAATGAGAGGCGGACTGGGGTCAAATATTAGTTTCTTAGCATCTAGAGAGAGAAAACCTTGTGTGAACACAAAATTAGGCTGATTGGATATGGGGTTTTCATTGGCATTACGCAGCGGTGAACTGTTCAGTGTGAATATTGTTTGATTTTCGTCTTAAGTCAATTCAACCGGAGATTCAAAATACGGTCATGTGACCGTTGTTCATATTTGCCTCGGGCGAAGTTCAATTCGGCTCACTTCACACTTGCCTCCTCCCTTCTACTACACTCTGTTCTCTTTTTCAATGACACCTTACTCTCGTTTCTTTTTGGTACGTGCTGTCTTTAACGAGATTAGACTATGAGATCAAAGAGACTCACACCCAGACATAGTCCCTGGCTGCAGACATGAAGATGGTGCACTAGTCGTCAACTCAGAACAATTGGATGGAGGAGACAGCAGGAGCAGGATTGTAGTCTCCAGAATCATGTATGTTTATGCTCTTGGTATTGCTTCTGCTGTTGACTGATGCTTTGGTGCAGAATTGTTGCTTTAGTGGCCTTTGTCATTTGATCTCATTCATCATCTCTAGCCGCCTCACAAAGCCAAGTTTACAGTGTAACTCAAATACAAGTGCTCCCATTGTTTCCATTGTTTAATAAGATGTTGACAAGCATCCTTCATTTTAGTCACAGTGTCCGGTCAGATTTCGAGATGTGTAAGTGGTTGCTGTTTGGGGTTAGGTGAGTCAACTGAGACATCTTATAGTGTAGAGTACTTCCATAACATGTATAGTAGGAGTAGTGTATGTTTAATACAAATTTATTTCTTTCGGCGACTTTTTTCTGTCCCTGGAGTGATGCCAATATCCTACCCCACAAAAAGCAGCAGAAATGGGATTTTATAAGAGGCTGATTTTTCCGCCTGGTCATTATTCTGGATGACCAACGTCAAGATATGAAAAAATTTTTACGGTTTTTCCTTTACTCTGGGTCATTTTTTCTATCAAGGGCCGGTTTTTCTGATACTGATTTCTGACCTCAAAGCAGGAATTTCTGTTGTACAAGGCATGAATTTCTGACCCCGCAGGCCAGAATTTTCTTGCATTTAAGATGTTAACCACATAAGAAAAACTGGCGTCTCCGACGAGAAAATCTGGTATGGAGGGGCCACTTTCTCTGGTCAGTTTTTCTTGCCTTGTGAGTTGTACAGTGATGATTGATGGCTCATCTGGATTTCCATATCTTTAGGCTTTATGATGTAGCCACTTCCAGCTTGTCGACCGTTCCCATTGATGCCCACATGTGAGTCGCACCGCAATTCAGGACATCCCTCACCTCAACTACAAATACTAGCTCCGTGCTTGGCGTCCATCCAAATGAACAGTATTTGGCTATATCGGACTGTGTCGGCGGATCACTAAGGATACACACGTTTCCGGGCATTAAAATGGGAGAGATCGCGCGGTATGCCTCGCGAATGTCATCATGGGATTATCCTTTGCAATTTGTCCCGCCAGGTAAATACCTCGTTAGGGGAACGCGCTCTGGATGTCCGGTCATTTATCGACCAAGCGGAAAGAGCGTCGCCGTGGAGCAACTAACTATGAGCCAAGACACCCTCTGGTCGGGTACCAATGACTCTGGTCCCCATATTCTTGAGGTAAAATCTGGCCTCCATCCCCTCAGCGTTTGCGTTGAACTTATGCGTGTTCTCAATAACACTCAGTGTCACCATAATTCCGCACTGGGAAGAACATTTATAGTCACTACATCGCCCTCCTCTTCGTCCAACACAGATATTCTTATCTGGCAGAAATGCCCATCACCAGAAGCTGGAGGTGTGTATAATCATCTTCTCCATGGCTTGGGACATAGCGCTCATTATCTTTGCTCTGTACACGTAGAAAAACAAGTAGACACCCTGAAGTCAGCCACCCAGCCTCGGGTCGTATCTTTTTCTGCATGTTTCTTAGTCACTTTGGTGATCATGCTCCTCTTAGCCTTGTATTTTATATAACCAGACACCATATGTATCTATATATACACTATACCTTGGTATCTCTGAAGCGATGTAATTGCGCAACTGCGTACCTTCTTACATGATGCCTGATTACTGCTTGCTTCTCTGTCTTTGTCTGTGTATATATAAAATCCATGTGTGCGCGGGGAGATGATAGTGCTAAGTGAGGGTGATGATGGGGATGGGATGGTAGAAATTTAAAGAGAAGGTAGCCATGAAAGTACATTTTGAAAGACTCACATGCTCCATGGTACATACTCTGCACGTTGGGACCTGCATAGATCTACTATTGCATTACCGTACTAGTGACCATAGATCTAATGCGTAGATCACGTCGAGCCAGGTCAAATGCGGATATGGCTGTCGGTAGATCTATCACCGATAACTGGTAATTAGATCCATACGCAATGATATACCTGACGCGCTGGATCTAGCATCTATGTTTAATATGAATTGTATCAACCACGTCATTTAAGCCCGTAGATGTAGGCGCCCAACAGCGGCCACTCTATTTCCCAACACCTTGTCTGAAAAGAGTTGGGACATTAAGTCTCAACAGGTTCTCACTGAAGAATCGTTGAAGGGCCTGGAATGACCGGTCCTCTGTTCACCTGGATTTAAACTTCAAAAACCGGAGTTCCATTTTACCCTCTCGCACCGTCGTCAAGGACAGGAACCTCTGGCAAACAAGCACACAGACAACATTTGAAGATGCATATAAATGGAGCAAAAAGACGCTTTCAGTAACCTTGAAAAATGGCTTAGCTCCCGATAACGATGCGGGGTTCATTTATGTTAGGAGCGATGTTCGTGTTGACAATGTTGATGTTTAAAGAGTGCTCGGCGCGCTGTGCACGTAGTTGAAGGCACCGCACTAAGAGTGCAGTTCCAGGCATTTTTGCATCCTAGAAAATCGCTGGCCATACACTCGAATTCGAATCAGAGGTAGCCGTAGGCGCGATTATGATCGCCGAGCTAATTATGTAGACATGACACGGTTGATTGGTGCAGAACAGTTGAAGAGTGCCTTCTCATGTTAAACTATATAATTTTTCTCAGATCGCGAAGTGCAAGATGGGGGCCCGGTCAATCTGATATCATATCTTCGTTCACAGTCAGGCGACAACAACAGTGTGCAGCAGATCTCGTGCATAATGGGTCACCGAGTCATCTATACTTCAAGTTGGGTGAGGGAATGCATGTAGTACAGAACCAAGTCGTAATTCGAATAGATCTGACTATCTGCGGTGTAACTACACAGGTGCTGGATCTACGTGTGAACTTCTGTAGACCTACGAGTCCACTGTTTAAATCCGGATTGCGAGTCAACCAAACTCCCACTTAGCCGTTTTAGATCTATATCAATACACCTCGCTGACCTTCTGATCTACTACCATACCCACTCACTGCAAATGACTTGGTCTGCAACGCACACTTAGGATCTGCTCTCCGGATGTGAATTACTTCCATGAGGATCTATTTCAAATTTCAAATCTGTGAATAGTAAATATTCCATGTATTACCAAGTCTTCAGTTGTTCAGCTTGATCGCACAGTATAACACCCCTGAGGTCAGTGAGAAGAATTATAATATCTTCGTATATATAGACTTGTTGAGAATTAGGCGCTCGGCGCTTGTGTAATATATTAATACGTAAGTATATATATATATATATATAACAATACAAGAGGGCATATAATTTCACGTGCATATTTTATTGGACACCTGCGCGGTGTGCACTGGCGGTTGGCGGGGCATAGGTAAAACGCCGTGCAACGCCGGGATCTGCCGTGCGCGACCGTGCATTACCGTGCAAGGTCACCATAAAACCGTGCAAAGCCGTGCATAACCGTGCATAACCGTGCGTGTACCGTGCGTGTACCGTGCAGCGTACCGTGAGTGTGCCGTGCAACGCCCCACGCATAACCGTTGATGTGTTCGTGGGGTTATCTGAGTGAAAAGGTGAGCAGTGGTGAAGGTGTGACCGAGGGATAAGCTGGTGGAATGGAAAGGCAAGGGAGTGACGCGCTGTACGAGTTAGTGGGGTCGATATGTGAGAGAGATATGAGGGGATGGAAAGGACAGACCAGTGTAATGTGAGCCGGGGGCAAATACAACAGTGAATACGACGAAAATGACAAATATATGCACTGACGAAGGTGCGCACGGGCACCGGGCAACGACGAAGACGAAATACGAAGATGAAACACGAAATATGGGGGTGGAAAGAGGCTTTTATTCTTTGTAAACTAGGTACATAATATATGTAAACTATGTAAAATCATGGAAATAGAAAGAAAATACTCGAAACTACGAAAACCAAGAACGCGCAACACGTGAACGAAGCGCTGATGCGAATAGAAATGCATGGGAAAATATCGAAAAATCGAAAATAGGGGGATATCGATGCAGCGCTCATCAGCGTGTGTGGAATTGAAGAAGTACTTGGGAATCTGTGAGTCTTTGATGAAATAAATATGATTTGATTGTCTGATACTATCATTGGTAGGGCTGAGGATGGGGCTTAGCTTCTGAAATGTGTGATTGATGAAAGACAATTGTGATACAGTGTGCTACTGAGGATTTGGACACTCTTCGTAGGACCAAACAGATGAAACTATCTTACCTTTCTAAGTGTATCAATCAACCGTGTCGTACCGTGCAGCTTAGCATGAGAGACGTGCCACTGCCGTGCTGAAAACACCTAAAACCGTGCAGAGACATGAAGAGCCATGCAAGGACGTGCAAAGCCGTGCAAAGCCGTGTCCCTGCTGTGGTCAACTGTGATGAGCCATGTCCCTACCGTGTCTAAGACATACAGAGACATGGAAAGCTGTGAAAAATGGTTGCTCTAATAGTATGCTACATATTTATTCACTACCGTGCTACTATGTGCTCAAGTGAAGAGCCATTCAAGCCATGAAATTCGCTATGGGACACGGTAGTGAGTTCACGGCAGCGCACGGCAGCACACGTCTTTGCACGGCGTTTTCTAGTTGCCCCGGTTGGCGGCATGCTCATACTCAGGGGGAAGCTCAGGGTTATGTCGTCCAAATTTGTCCGCATTAGATGGCGTCACGTCTGTCTGAGTTCCAAACTTCCAATGAGTGAACATATTGTCAACAGGGTTCAAACTTCCAGTAGCACAACTTGACCATTATCCGACTCCTTGGACGCTGACATTTTGAAAGTCTGGTCATTACGCGAGACTATTCCCAACCGTTTCTCTCTGTCGGTGTTGTGCCAATGATGAGTGCGCATATCCTCGCCCTTCTGCGATCTTCTGGTGTGTTTATTTTGGTCAACTTCGCCGAGTTTGCGACTTATGGCATTGACAGCAACTGTGATATCCTTTCAGTGCTTGATTCTCCTTACCACGTCGTTTAGAATGGTGGTACGATAGACGAGTTACGTTCAGGTAAGTAGCTCCTAGGCCGACCATTTGACAAGTGCTGATGAATTGACAGGTTGCCATTTGCATCATTGTGTCGAATATTTTGGTGTTATTACCTTGCCTTCATCGCTGGTGGTCTCAGAATCGGGCCAATGATGACGATGCATGCCAGGCCTCTTTCCCCTCGGATGCATCGTTAATAAGTTGAAGGAAATTTGAATGCGAAATGTTGACCGGGGACGCAACGGCATACAATTGAGGGAGCCTGAGCTAAACCAAAGTACACTGACATGGATCCCTTCAGTGCATTGTAGGTGTAGAGGATCAGATGGAGAGCGAACCTATATTCTGATGCTTGCAAATAAGAATATTCGTGTTCATGATCACGCATGCTGTTGGACTTTGACTACTTAGCATGAATATTCATTGACGTCCCGAGTTGATAAAATTACGGTTAAACGTTGGCATAGGCCCTTAATTGACCCTATATTGCGAATCGAAATGACCCAAATTGCGAGAGGGGACGACCCATTGATTGTGTGAGGGGAAGACCCGATGATTGCAAGGTCATTAGGTTCAGACTGCTGTTCCACTGATTCATGAGATTGCGGTAGCACGTGCAGCTCAGATATTGCAGTGCAGATGATTTGATCATGAAGTGGAATTTATTTGAATTTTGAAGATGGGACGGCTGGCGTCGTGTTATAAAGCGGGTATGTGTGTGGTTGGAAAGATCGAATAGGTGTTCACGAGTAGAAATGAAATGGTAACGACTATTCGAGCTCCAAGTCTTGACCCCGGAGTCCATGATCTCCTGCACAAGATGAGGAAGCATTGTGAGATATACCTGAGACGAAAACCCTGTTACGCACCTTGCGCTGCCAGAGTTCGATTGTCTAGATGTACTCAATTCCGTCTGCTGTGCCTATGAACGGTCCGCGCGCCCTTAGATAGCGCCTGCTATAGCGGATCGCAACGACGACAGTTTCATCGTGCAAGTTGCGACTGGTGATGATCACATTCTCAGAAATTTGACGTGCCACTGTATCTCGCAGGTAAAAATGGGTTCTGAGTTGAGAAGGAGGGGAGAGGATCATGATGGGAGTCGAGTCCGAGACTAGTTCAGTTCAGATCTGAACTATCTTTACATCTTAAATAAAACCAAAGAAAATAATACTGCCGAAAATCTCAAACTCCTACACTCCCTCCATCAAATCGCCTTCAATTCCCCACCCGTCATCTGCGTCGCCACCAGAGTGGGAGGAGGGGAGTAATGAAGGGAGTGAAAGCGACGAGGAGGGTCTTAGTAAGATTGACGAAGATAAGGAGGGGGGTGGGGGGGGAAGTAATGAGGAGAGGAGAGCCTGAGTGTTATCTGGTTATCTGAGGATGAGGAGACGAGGGTGAGCAGCTCTGGCATTTAGACCTTTCGTAATAAGTCCTGTGGATGCACATTTTGGATCTCATATAGGTACACTGAATTTGGTGCATGGCGCGCTTTGGATTCTCTGAGGCCCTCCCATTTAGTATTATAATTGCTTCTCATCGAGGAAATGAAATATGTAGATGGACCCGATTTTCTATCCTAGATCTAGAAAATCTCCTACAGAGCTGAAGAGGTACTGGATCTAAAGGGCTAATGGTAGATCTACCCAAATTGAACTTGTAGGTATACAGAAGTCCGTATATGGATCCAGCGTCTGTTCAGGCGCACAACATGTTATTCGATTTATCCAACGCGATTCAAGTATCTACCCCAGATCGAGACGAATCGCCTAGATCTACACAGGGAACGTTGGGGCACATTTTGGATCTCGTTTAGGTCCACTGGATTTGTTGCACGGCACGCTTTAGATGCTTTTCTGGATGCAAATTAATAGGATATCTTGAGACCCACAAGAATTTTGGATCTCAAACGAGTCGCGTCCAAATCCAATGGCTAGCTACATACACCTTCAGTTTGAGATCTAACTACTCACACAGCACTAAGTAGCTTGCATTTATATCTACTGTTACCTGTACTTTAAATCATAGTGGATTCATTGAGAATATGACATAAATGGACCCAAATTTTCGTCCTAGATCTAGATAAATCTTCTACAGACCTGAAGAGGTACTGGATCTAAACGACTAATGGTAGATCTACCCAAGTTGAACTCATAGGTCTACATATGTTCACATGTAGATCTAGCACCTGTTTAGGCGCACACGCATAATTGGATTTGTTGTGACTGTGATTTGCGCATGTATCTGTTGTGTTTAAGGCTCGTAACATGTCTAATATAAGTGAGACACATTGTGCTCCTATTCTAAGACGCGTGTCCTGAAGAGGAATTAATTAATTGGCGCGAGCGTGTTGTTTGTGCGGCACGTGCTAAATGTTTTGCCTTGGCGGCGACCTATGACAACGTAGATACAGACTAGCGTGGACGCGTGGCGCGTATAACGCGCGCGGCACTCACTCAACCCTCATCGCGTTATCTTATCAACTTATTTTTTCTTATCAGTCCAAGGTTTGGAAAGAATTTTATTTACCGGCTTGAGTTCAGCTCGAACCAGGTACTCCGAACCAGCTTGTTATGGTTTTAATGGTTCAGGAAAAAAAATAATTTTACCATAAGGCATGAGTTTTTGGGGAAATCTGCAAACCATATTTTAAATATTGTTACCATAAATTCACTACAAAGCCACCGAATATATGATGATATTATTTAAAATATTGTTCACAAAACCTTTAATGCTGTCACAAAGCCTTGATGATAAGCAAATTTTAAATATAATCGATATTATGTCAGCAGACATTTTGAGAAATTATTGTATATATATTCCAGATAAAATCAAGATAAAAGCGGGGGAAATATGCTAAGCCAGGTCCTGTGCTGACAATAGAAAATTGGACATAATATTCTCGCCCCTTAAGCGACTACAGTCAACTCAAGCAGAGGAGTTTAAGAAGAGGTACAGGATTATGGCGGTTGTGGTGAATGAAACAACCCCGAGAACGGATCACTGGTGGCAGGTACGTCGCAAAATTTCTCCAGTTCTATCACTGGCATGAAACTCATCGATTTAGAAAAATGTTTTTGGGACTGGAGCGCAGCTCCTCATCGTTACAGTGGAACAGGCCTTCAAAGCCCCTGAAGGGCACTTTTCCAAGCTGGGAGAAGCCCTTAGAACGAATCAACAATTTCGGCGTCGCATCACAACCATTAATGTCGACAAAGTTCATTTCATTGGAACCGTTGGGTGTTCTCTTTACGGGCTCCCAGCATTCCGACCTGCTTGGGGACTCCTTGATAACCTGAAGGCTTTACTCCCTGCACAGATTTGTTGGCTCGGTTTCTCAGCAACTGTCCCAAAACACATTCGCCAAATCATCGAGAACAAGATTCTATCGAAGAATCACGTCACCGTCACCATGTCGTCAAATCGCCGCAATACTATCTATGCTACCCACGAAATTCGAGGCTCTATCAATGACCTCGAAAACTACTGATGCTTCCTCACTCTCCCTACCAACCACAACGACTCGTTTACCTTGGAAAATCAGAAATGCGTACTCATCTTCGTTGACGATAAAGACCTGGCACAGCGCATCAGCTTGTATCTCAATTCCTGTCTCCCAGTGGAGCTACGAAAAAAGGGCGTCATTCGGCATTATCACAGCAATATGTCGGAGAAATATCTCCAACAGGCTCATGAAGCATTCACCACTGCAGACGGAGCATGTCGCATTCTCGTAGCAACTGCAGGACAGTCGGTGGTAGAGTTGTATATGGTTTCATCTCACGAATCTCAAGTTCACTCATGTTTTTGTTAGGGTGTCGATTTTCCAGATGTCGCAATCGTCTGCTGCGTTGGGGTGCCGTCCACTATCATGGACATTTTACAGCGCGCTGGACAGGCTCTTCGGACCTCAGATGACGAAGCTCTTTTTGTTCTGTTCTACGAAAGCTGGGTAAAAGATATCTCAGAGGAAGAGTTCTCCACTGGAAATCTGGACGATCCTGACCGACCTCGGGCACCTTTACACAAGCAGTCCAAGGTTCAAGAACGAATTCTGCTGTCTGGTATTCGACTGGTGCAGCTGAAAACATGCTTACGTGCTTACTTTTCTGAATATCTTGGCAACGATGTGCCGAATGCTCTGGATTTTATTACTATATGCTGTGATCGTTGTGCTGGTGATTCTTTTAAACTTCAATCTCACCTGCCTGGGCGACTTCTATCTCCTGGTTCATCTTCGAGTGCATCTGGTGGCTCAGGCTTCATTAACCAAACATCCTCGAATTTCGAAAACGAAACGGAGCTAGGCACTAAGGCGAAACGACCACGATACCGGACATTACTTGATCGCTCTGCTCTCGAGCTTGAACTCATTGATCTGGTTAGGCAGGAGATCAAAAACGACCCATACTTGTTCACTCTGGAACCCCATCACATTCTCTCTGACTCGAATTGCGAGATTCTGGTGAAACAGATAGCAGGATCTATCACATCAATTGACGACATCACTGGGCAACTGGATGAAGACGAAATCTGGGCATCTCACTGGGGGGAGAAGGTACTCAGGGTTATCATTAACTTTGATGAGCGGTTCCCATCGAAGAAGCCGAAAAAGAAGTAGCAAAATTGTCGAGTATATAACAGAATAAAAATGTTTATTGACTATGATCTACTTGCTGGACAGGTTCTCTGAGTCTTCACCACGCCCTACTTCGATCTCGTCTTCTTCCTCTGCTACAGTTCCTCCACTTTTCATGCTCTGTATCTTCTCGTTGAACGCAGCCAGTGACCCGGAAACAAATCTTGAGTATCCAACTGCACGCAGATTGACCACTGGCTTTGATTGTTCGACACGACCTTCGAGAGTCTACAACCCGATGGTGTTTGTTTAAACAAGGGGCAACAATACGAAGGAATTTCGTTTAATCAAATTTCGTTTAAATGACATTGTAAGTAGGGTACAACCACCGTTTAAACACTCATACATGACATGTGTTTAAATGTAATGCTATTTAACAATTAAACATGGTATATCGGTGTACCAACGCAAATAACCACAGTATACAGTTAAACAGTAGTTAAATGTTATGCTGTATTTAATCAACAATTAATCACACAAGTCAAATGGTGAATGATTAAACGTCGGAAAACGATTAAACAATTAAAAGGAACATATACTGCTGCATATACATCTGATTAAACAAGAAACATGATAGGCTGATTAAACAGGTTTGAAGGGTCCAGATGTAGCGATTAAACCTCTAATTAAACAATAACCTCACCACTCGATGCAGTGCATATACGATAAAGACGGGCGCTAGGATAAAATCTGGTAAGTGACATTGTCCTGATTTCGGCACCTTTCTGACATACACATATGACTCAGATGTTCCTCCCTCCCTCCTCCACTCGTTCAACTGATGGCGAATGATGAAGTTTGCAACACTCTCACCATCAATGGATGATGTTGGCTCCTCATCCTGCACCTCCGATGATCGAAATACCTCCTTGACCCTATCCGCCATGCGCTGAAATTGAGCTCCACGTTTTCGTGCATACACACGATGAGCTTCGCTTGCGGAGCGAAGAGCAAGATTGGACCATGCGTCAGCCATGCGCTGGAAGTGAGCAATGCAGCGAATGAACTCGGCGAGCTTCAACTCCCACTGCTCTCGCCATCGCTCCATTTCAGCCTCAGCTCGAAACCAGTGAACACGATCACCTGAATGGATGGTTAGACAGACAGAAACATTTAAAACCCGTTAGTGCATACCCTCTTCCTCCCACACCTGAATTTCAGCGGCAGTCATGTTCCCGATAGAGCCTAAGCGCCAGATCCAACCGTCACCAATATTGGTTACTTTGGTACCTACTTCATCCGGAGCCTTTGAAGTGTCAAGGCTTGGTGTCTTTTTAGGGGTCGGAGATACAGTAGCAGCACTTGTAGATGGTCGTTTGGTGGAAGATGAACTCGATATACTTATGTAGAAAGGATGAATGTGTGAGTTCAAGAAACAAGGCTCAAATGACAACTCACCGACCAAAGGTGCTCCAAATGGCACCATCAAACTGACGCGACGCGCCAAGGCTACGCTTAGTGTCAACTGATACACGCCAAGTGTCCTCCTCAGTCATTGTAGGGAAACTCCAAGAGTCTTGAGGTAGACCTAGAGCGATCATGGACGCGCGATTGCTGTTGTAAAGGGTGATAAGGGAAGCTTTCTTATTCTTGATGCGGTTGATTTGAGCCAGTGCACGCGTGTTTTGGTCCTGTCCACGAAGGTGAATTTGCTTCTGAGACCAGATGACACATTCTGCTTTAACAAACTGTTGGATGGTTGATGAGAAGTCGGAGGGTAGGAAGAGGCGCTCAGCATATATGATCGGATTCTTGATGATCTGTTGGGTTGCAAGGTTACATACGAGAGGGCATAACGAGCCTTGGGTGGTGCGCCATTTGTCAATGCGTTCTCGGAGCTTCGAGGTTGCTTCGTTTACTTCACTCTGCAGAGCATTGGATGAGTGGGACTCCAGATCCAGGTATTTGTTTCGAAGGTCATGCCTACAGACCCATATATGATTAGACTACCCGACACGAGTGTGTAATGTTGGCTTACTGATCTCTCTGTATGTAGATTCCCTCGTTGATGAATGCGACTAATGGATTTTTGCTGGGGGACCCCTCCTTAACGTCTAGCTGTGACAGAGACTCGACCATGGCCTGCTGTGAAGGAACTGAAAGTAACAAATTAATAAATAGATCCGCTGTGAGGAATATATATGTCTTACTGATCTTGCCAGATCTCCGATATACACATTCCACCTCTTTCCCCTTGATTGTACGCTTGCTGCGATCCATCAGATCCCATTTCGCTACTTTGTCACAATGCAACTTAGTGAGTGCCTGGAAGTGAAGTCGATGTTGCAGATAGACTTCTCGAGCACGTAGGAGGTCGGCCTTGAGTGTGGAATCTATATAATATGTCAGTTAGAGTGCCAAGATTTAGCGCATAAGAATAACATACGAATTTGTGCTGTTTTCTTCCAATTCCAGTCATTGTGTGAATCGATGATGCAGTCCTGACGATGACCATTGCTCATCTGACGCGTTGAGGTCGAAAGACCATTGAGCGGATACCATGGTTGCTCTGCAGTCTCTCCATGAAAATGGGTACCTGATGGTGTGTAGGCTGCCGAGTACTGGTACATGCAACTTTCTTGGTGATTCTGTATATGGACTGCGGGTATTACAAACCGAGTCCCAAAAACAGCGTCAACCATATCAGGAATATATTCCTGAAAGCGGGGGATGAGATTACAGTTGTAGCCACATGCAATGTCGTATGAAAGCAGCACATCCCTTGATGTGACATGAGAGGATAGGGATTGAGGTAAGGATGAGAGGGTTGGTAGGGATGATGAGCGATCAAGGGGTCCGATACTGTCGAAGGGCATGAGCTAATGCCATGTCGGTGTTTGCGAAGCTGAAAACAAAAATAAATATATGGTTTTAGACATCATATGTAATTATAAATCAGACCAACATACCGCTCGCCCAACTGAAGATCTACAGACGACTTGATGAAGACGTGGGAGCACTGAATATTGACTATTCCGGTGATATCCATGTTCTTGAACTTCTTGCGATCTTGCTTCTCAGCAGCATTTAGGAATGTGCATGTTGTTTTCTGATAACACGTTAAAAGAGTAATGAAGAGTGATATTACATGCACTAACCTCAGCAGCAACGCCGTTGACCCGTTTCAGGTAATCCTGATATTCATTGTGCTCTGGGAAGTATGCACTCCCATTGTATAACGATCGACTGAGGGGGTCAGTGTTCTTCATATAGCGATTGGCTTGATGATTTCCATCAGTGGTCAGCTGAAGCTGGTTGAGGTGTCTGCGAATTATTGTCATTACATGGATGTAAGCCATTGTTGGGTGAATACATACCTTAGCTCGTCAGGGAGGTCTCTCCAGTCATCACCATGGACATTACAGTGGGGTTCAGGGCAGAGCGGACAGTGTACAACTTTGTTTCCGGGTATGCGGTTTGGAAACTCTTCATCGATGCCGTGGGCTTGACCATGTCGAATGATTGCAACAGCAACACGCCAGACTTGCATCACTGGTGTAAAAGCTGGATAAATGTCCCCCCAAGTGTAGTATGAGTATAAGATTTGATAAATATCAGGGAATGAACACGTACTTTGACATCCTCAGCGATGTTGCTTGTTAACCGCCGAAGCGATGTGCAGAAGTGATGTGCAGAGATCTTAGCTTCAAGTTGAAGCATTTGAAAGTGACGCATCACTGCAAAAGAGAAGGCCGTTCGAGGGGATGTAGGAGTGCCAGGAAACAGCTGATGGACGAGAAGCTGTTCCATTCGGTTTGGAGGTCCTCGACATTGACAAAAGCGTACCCTAGTCACATGAATGCCGTTGACATCAACGATCTTCATTGACTCAATGCCGCTCTTACCATCGCCTGATGGACAAGGGTCGCCAGAATGGCCCAGGTTGAGCTGAAAGGTGGGGTCGAGTTTACACATATCCATGCGCTCGTAAAATTGGAGAGTGGTGTTCCATCGTTGGGCCCAATGGAGGGGTTGATGTTGATGACCTTGAACGAAGCATTGAACGCAGGTAATCGGAGCATTGAAACAGTCAAAGCAGGTTACGCTTCTCTGGCTATGACCACATGAGCACAAGGACATCAGTCCCGTCGAAGGGTACTTTGCAAGCAGGATATGGTGGACTAGCGATGGCATTAACACTTCGAACTGGCTGATGAGAACAGATGTCTAGATTTGAAAGCTGGTTATTGTCTCGCACACAGACTGGACTGAGTCACATACCTGGGATGGTGTCTCAGCTGTTTGAGATTCGTTGATGATCGTAGGAGGAGGTGGTATTGATGGGGATGGGCTGGCTGATCCATGCTGCGAGGATCCTGTCTTGACTGTTAGAAAGGGAGCGTTAGAAAGAGGTGTTAAGCTAGTGAAGTCGCCAAAGGCAGAGAGTGTACGCTCCTGAGCGACTCGAGGTGGTACAGATGAAAACGAGCTGGTGGTAAGTGAGGTGTGACAGGCAGATTGGCGCAGTGCCTTCAGTTTCTTCGTAGAATTTGAGCCCAAACCCATTGAACAACACCTAAGATGCGTCGCTCTGGTGCAAGGATGTGGGGGGAAAAGGGCAAGAACTGAAAAAGCAGTGTGATGACTCTGTGCATCGATATAAGATAGGTGTCTGTTGAACTTCGGTTGTCAAATTGTGAAACAGATCAAATCCTCCTTGACGAGCTCATGATGTCTACCCTGACCAAAATTTTACCTGTTCCTATCCTAAATTTTTTAGGATCAAAATGTACCTTGAACAGAATCGAATGGTGTATCAGGACCTTGAAAATTGAGATGCTACAATTGTTATCGTGATCGCGATATCAGTGCCTTGGTCTCAATGGGCAACTCGGCTATGGGACTCTCAAATACTTCGTTCTCTAGAACGACTGTACTATGCTCAAGGAAAACATGGACAATGCGATCTGTTGTTGTTTGAGCATCGAGACTTGGTTGAGTACCCAATCACTATTCATGATGGCTGAAACTGGTCACATTTTTGCACAAAACGAAGGCCCATTTCTGCTGCGAACTGTATCAGGCTTAGTACTTTCCACAAATACATTTTTACCCATGAATCCTACCAGTAATAATTGTCCAGATATACCCCCAGTAACAGTCTAGAGGATCTGCGACTGATGCAAGGATAAAACTGAAGGGTCACAGTCAGGGAGGTCAGAGCGGCTGAACGATGTTTCTATTCTGTGGTATAGCATAAAGGGATGAACCTGTGATCCCTATTCGTGCTGTTTCTTACTTAATGGTACTTTAAGATCGGAAATATACCATATTTTGAGCTTGGGTAAACATCCCCCAGCCGTTAGCCTAGATATATGTTTCGACGATGCTGGTGAATTAGCGCGTGTGAATAGTGAATGGGTGTGCTGTACAAGATATTCGTCACTTGTAAATGCACCCAAAAGAACTAAAGAACAGAGAATGGATAAACTCTGCTTTTGGTGCATACAGTCATACAATTTAAATTGAGCCTTCGACTCATTTGTATGCCCCATTGCCCCTTAGAATGATGAAATCTCCAGATTAATGCCCGGTTTCCAGCAGCTTTGCGCCATTTTGGTCCTCTCCACATAGATTTTATCATTTGTTCCTGTAAATTTTCACCGTTCTGTAATGTATCAAAGCGAATTACAGTGGAATCCATCATACCTCATATAATAGTATGATGGATTAAATCAAGGGTAGTAAGCACATCAACAGCGGAATGGAGAGATGGTGCACAAGTCCCTGTAGTGATGCTGCCTTTGTGGGACAGGATGATATGGGCGCTTTGGTTGGCTTCAAAGTGGGCGTATTTCGAATATGTTTCCTTGTTTCATCCTCATCATTCCCCATTGAACATGTTAATTTCTTTGTTTTGAGTCGTTCCTGGTAACTGGCTGAATTACTCACCCAAATGTCGAACCATTTCTAGAGCAAGTGAGATCATTTATTCGATGGTATAACATCAATAGATGGAAAAAATTCCTTGAGTCGCCCGTCCTTCCCGAACGATTGCTAGCTATCTTTCCTAAACGTGAAATGGCTCCCAAAATCCTCCCACATTTCACTCAAGATCAAAAGGAATTTATATCGTCCTTTATTCCTTCTTTCGAGACCTACCTTCAACAACATAACCTCAACGGTACCAGGGATCCAGATACCTCACACTGGATCAAACGGACAGTCGACTCGATTATGAGAGACGAACGTCTTTCAGCAGCCCACCTTGGGGGTCGCGATCCCTCCAAGGTTCGACAGGTAAATGTATTTGTCACGTTGTATCATTCCGCGTCTAATTTGTGTTATTCCATTGATAGACAATCAGGACATACTTTCGCAATTGGAAGAATCATCAGTATAAGCACGCACTTCAAGGTCAATCAACATTTCCTCATATAACCCAGACTTTACCTCAAAATGAGAATAACAAGACCTATGACCGTCTCCCCAAGAAAGTTCTCGCTTCCGTTAAGGATGCTATGCGGGCCCTGGTTGTCCTCGATGGAGACATCACACCACAACAACTCTTCTACCTACAAGAACCGGAGCATCATGAGAAGATCTACAAGGATATGCGCGAGGATCCACTGAATAAGGATGTCCTTCCATGGAACCTTGGTCAGAAAGCGAAGGTGAAGGCGTGGGCGAATGCGGATCAAGATGATTGGGCTCGAAGGAAGAAGGAGCTCATGCTGGATGTCAACAGGTCCGTTCATATCTCTGTATTTGTTAGAAGTGAATAAAATGTGGAGGGGGAGAAAACCAAGAAAAACAAGGGAGGACACAGATAGAGACACAGACACAGACACCTAGTGGCCACAACAGAAGTACGGAGTACAACGGCAAGTTAAATTATTAGCTAAACTACCGAATATGTACATCAACGTAGCATGTGAGCCACCAGCTGCTCACATGACCTATTCTAACAGTATTTACACCTCAACTCGTGCTGATGAAGTTGTTTTCAAGCAATTGGTCGATTTACCCAGACATGCTAAGAGCATCAATTCAGCAAAACTTGGATCGTGGAGTGGTGGGCACTGTATTGATAGGCATCATGATCGCATTCTGCACGGAGTCAGGAATACAGCATGGAATGTATGTTATTACTCTTCTCATACTGGCCTTGAGTAACTGATTTACATCATATCTAATCAGATCGTACTGTGGCCACGATGCATTGAGTGGGAGAGAGATTCCCCATATGCCTTCCTGACACGCGGAATTAACGAAGATCTGGACTGCTCATGCCAATAAATTCATGCCAGGTAGGTCATAGAGACTACTATTTTCGTGTTTCACCACTAATATTGAGATTCATTTAGCATTTAACTCATCTTCACCCTCTGCTTTTGCATTCAAAAAGAATGAAGACGGATTTCCCATCTTACCATCATTCAATTTTGAGGAAGCCGACCTCAGTGAGATTCGTCAAATTCTCACGGAGTATTTAGAGATGACATGGTGTGAGTCATGTTACTCTTCTCGCTACAGCCGTCATCTCATCTCGTCTACCCCTCTCAGATCACACCTACCCTCGGGATGCGACCATTCCATCACTCCCTTGGGCTGAGATAGTCCTGAACCCTAATCTCTACTATGATTGCAACTCCTTCACTCTCCCATGCTCGTTCAATAATCCAATTCCATGCAAAACTGCTGATGTCGTTACACTTTACGAGCGACTTCTGGAACTCCAGGATAGCCAGCATCATTTCCAGTTTTATTCACAATCTGACATCATATCGAACCTGCAACGTCGCCTAGATGAGGCCACAGAAGAGAGCGAGAAGGGACATGAGGAGGTGGAAGTAGCAGCGCATCAGGTGAGTTGTTCAGCTTTTCATCTTCCTTTTCAGTTCTCACCGTATTCTTCATCCGTCTGTAGAAAATTCCACCTCCAACCCCCAATCCAATCATGTCCCCTGCGCCTTTTGACAATGTTGAATTGGATAATTCCGCTACCACAATCGTCCCCCCATACTCCCCATCTCATTTCAGCCCACCCTCACCATCTGACACAGCTCACAATGATAACTCACATGTTGGCGATGCGCTGGGCCTGGTTCAATTGGGTGAGTGGTTCTTTCCTCTCACTACCTCCACCCCACTTGAATCTCTCTCACTTGCAACTCTTCCATCAGTACCATCCGACTCGGATCAGTCCCACTCACCCACACCTCTCGCACTCAGTAAACATCTCAACGCCACAACATCGCTACACACAGACCAGTCACTTGACAAGGACAGCCCGACTACAAATGAGCTAGGGAACAAACGAAAGCGACCAGCATCAGCATTATCCAGGACTAATGAAACCACCGAGAAAAGGAAAAGCACGTGCGCTCGGAATGCGGTTCAATTCGGTGTTCAAACAGTTGCCAATGGTGCGCGATCACTGAAGGCACGCAGGTGAATCTTATCCTCTTCGCTGTTTAAACACCCATTTGAATGGTGGCTTAAATGACCATTTAATGCTGTTTAAACATCCGTTTGAATGGTCAGTTAAACGACCGTTTAAATGTCTGTTTAAATATGTATTAATCAGCCATTAGTACATTAATATTAATTAAATTACTGTTTAACTGAGATTTGTTTAAACAAGTTTTGCCTGTATTGTTGCACCGTTTATAACCAAACACCATTGTATTTTTGCGAGAGTCTTCTGCAAATCTAAATCTCGAGCAACATCAGCAATCCTCCAGACAAGATCCTCTGTTTTAGCTGCAGTGTGTGTTGAGCCATGATATGCAGTATTCATAGACTCGAAGCAATGCTTCTTCATTTCTTCGAGATAGATAATAGAAGCCGATATATCAGCTAAGCGTCCCCATCCGCCGTCACTGCCATTCAAGCTATGCAGCTTCTTGAGTTTTCTGATAAGGTGTTCGATGTTGAGATCCACGGGTATAAAGTGACCCTTTCGCCCGGTGGGATTGATCAGAATATTGTCACGAACAACATTCCTTTGAAAGAGGAATTGAGACGTAGAATGTAGTAAAATAAATGACTTGGACTCATGCAAATTCAGGTGGCCAGATCTCATTCAGATTATATATCAAATGGAGGATTTCCATCGAATAGTTGTTGGATCCTGCTCCACGGAAAATGCAGGCTATGTCAGGTAAGATATCCTCGATGCGCCCAAAGTCTCCAGCACTGGTAGCTGATTTAAGTTCAACTGAATAGAGCAAGTCACGAAGGAGAAGTCGAATATTCGATGGTACATGGTCAGTGGTATCAGGAGGTGTGGTGGTGGTCGATGCTGAACTCTTCTTTATCTTCGTAACTGGTACCTGGGAATGGATAGGTGTACAGTACTTGACCATAATTTCACGGGCCTTGGAAATAATGTCGCTTGCAGATGGCCTTTGAGATGCAAATTTATTCAAGTCACCACAAAGATCTCTCCAAGCATTGAGGGTCAGCCCATCAAAAATCTGTATAAGCGCAGCATTCAATGTATGGTAGTCTGGTTTGTCCGATCCAAGGCGAGTCTTCTCAAGAACAGCGAATAGATGACAGAGGCTACCATGCTGTCGCACAGTTCCTCAGTGGGTGTGTAAAATGCCATTCTGGAATGTCATATCTGTGTGAAAAAACCCTGGGGCAAGCTGAAAAGCATCTTGACGCTCCCACTCGTCTACATCTGATGCCCGAGCTGCCTGTCCTGAGCGAACTTGAGAGTTGGTGAGCTGATCATTAATAGATAGAATGGGCCGGCCTGAGCTTAGCTCCTTTTCAGAGAAGCCGAGCTGATCTTGATTATGGTGCGCATTTAGCACTTTTAATATTTTGCAAAAACATTTTAGATACCCTGACATACTTTGTAAATATTTTTCAATATCCAATCAAACAAACCTTTTGTGTGATTAAAAATGGTTTGATGTTTTTAAAGAATTACATTAAAACATTTGTAAAATCATCTATTTTTCTCATAATTTCCTCACTCATAATCACATATTCTGTAGGCACTTGCAAAAGGTTCAACATTTTCTCAAATTTTCAACAAACGAGCAATAAGCGCTCATAAAATGTTTGAAAAAGGTCAAAATATTCAAAAAGTTCAATGCCAAGTTCACAAAAGAAAGGTTTATACATTGACTTGATGAAAATGTTTACAAGGTGTGTCAAAATACCTAAAATGTTTCAACTAAATAATAAAAGTGCTAAATGCGCACCATACTCGACAGGCATCATCATGGATTAACAGATTTCCTTCAATGGTTGCTTCCTCAATGGTAGTTGCACGTAATGGGTAACACTTTGTATGAAGATCCTGGGGGAGTTGACGTCGTGGCTTGTTCTCGAGCTCAGGATGTCCCTTTAAATAAGAGAACCCAGTGATGTATCGAATAAGGACCTTGGCGATATTTACTGCTGTGTTGTCCACATATGATATAGCTGACTCTCGTGAGGCTCGGAGTGCTTGGATTCACATCGGTCTCGCATTCTGAATGTTGTCAATAATGGGTGCTAATCGCAGTGACTCGTTCTGGGCATCATAGAGAGGGTAAATGACAACAAAACTACCAGATTGGACCTTGTTAGGAGTGCTGGAGGTTTGCTCAACATGAATTGATGTCTTGATGTTGATGTTGTCATAGCACATGATGTGATCCTTTCAAGCTTCAGTACCAGCCTCAACCACACAGCTTGATGCCAATTTTTTGACCTCGGTGACGACATTTGGATATGATGTTGACAGCCCACATCGATTGAGGATCTCAATCATTCTTCGTGATGCACCTGTTACCCAGGCAAGAAGTGCGAGTCCTGTTTGTACCTTGGAGGAGTCTCGAGAGCATAAGAAAATAACTTGTGATGTAATGGTGTTTCAAGTCTGTAAATCTATGAGTTATATATTCATAAAAAATGTAAAAAACAAACTGTTGAACGCTCTCGCAGATCTGAGCCAGGGTTATCGTCTTTTGAATCCCAGACTCTCTTTGATTCAGTTACTGCAACCAATACCTTCAACCATGTTGGCATACTTGACTCCACTATAGGCTCCATGATTCGATTGACCCCCCAGCTATCCACATACTTGGTCGAAACCTTCTCACTTTCCATCATCAACAGTGCCTTTGCCATTTCTGCCTCTTTTCCAACCTTCTCACATACATGATCAACACCACGATGATCCAACCACTCTGACAATGCACCCCTCCCATCCTTCGTATCCCATATTAAATCAAGTACATTCCGCAACTTCTCTGGTCCTGTTTGGACAAAAATCCCTGCCAGTAACGCTCCAGAGGACTGTCAATAGACGCTGGTGGCTGTGATCCCTGGGAGTTTGAAGGGATTGATAACTCCGGTTTGGTGTGCATTAATTGTAGAAGGTCGAGCACAGTCATACCACCTTTTTGTAGAGTCTCGAGAGCATCTAATGCATATTGGGTTTTACTAATAGGCCCTGATCGTCTTGCACAACCTGTTGCAGAAGTCGAGGTAGCAGTAACATGAATAGATGCAACCTGCTTCAAGCCCTCTCTCCCGACCAATGTAATGGGAGTCATCAGGACATCGGATTCGAGTGGCATTGAATTGCTGTCAGATGCAAAGTATACAGGGCTTGGGGGACTGAAGCTTAAATTTTCGGGAGGGACGACTGTGAAGTCACTGGATGGGATGGTGTAGGGCATTGATTTTGGATGATTTGATCCTTCTCCGAGGGGAGTTCTCAAGAAATGCGGCACCTCGGGGACTTTGACAGGTGGATACTTCCAACTTAAGTGAAAATATCAGTATATATGCACCGTTTTCCCTGATTGATCATACGCAGAACTCAAACCAGACTCTGTTAATCTTAGAGTTGGTTGCAGGAATTTCCCAAGGGTTGGTGAGCCTGCTTGACTTATCGTGCCTTGTGCAGATGGATTGCCAGCTGAGAATACTGATGTACTACTGCTAGGTACCCCAGGCACACTATGAGGACCGTTGCGTGCGCGCTTTTCTTGTGCTCTTGATTTTTCGAGCGATCTATTGTGCTTCAAAGATGCGGCTTTGTGTCTGGAAACTGGTCCCAAGGCGAATACAGGCATAATGGTTCCAGGTATGGTGCTGTCCGGGGCATCGTGTTCAAGCTCAGATGGATTGGCTTGGAAACTGTTGTACATTGGGGCAGGTACAGAGGGTGGTAGAGAGTTAAGTTGTATTCTAGTGTCACAACAGCTACTTTGCAAAATTAGATTGTGTGTCGCTTTCCTTTTTAGGCCCGCTCACCCAAAATGGAACATCACCTCTCTCTTAAATGCCTTGGTCATCTTACTGTCCCACGGGATGGCCTGCCACGGAATTACCCGTATTACCAGTCCCTCACAGAGGCTGATGCCTCTGTGAGGGACTGCGTCACCAGTCTAGATCAAGCCCTGCCTGGATATACAGGAAAATCAGGACGGACACAAAGATGGAAGGAGAAGGAACAACGAGATGCACATGAAGTCAGAATGAAAGCAGCAACCTCGTGAGTATTCCTGTGGATACTGAACGGCATACCAATTAATTATGATTGAAACAGGAATGCGCCTGATGTTCTCATGATGAGAAACATGTTTTCTCGCCCAGCTGCACCCCCAACACCTGATCCAGTCATCCCAGTGCCTGAAGCTGCCAAAGCCACAGACCCTCCATTGGTACATGATGATGGGTATTTTGGTGATTTGGTGCAGTATTATTCAGATATGACTGAGGACGATGAATCAGTTTCTGGTTCTGATGAAGATGATGAATACCACTTACCCAGTAGCTTCACTCCTGCAACACCAGCTGTGCCTGTTATGAATGAGCTGCCCCAACATTCATCATCAATGTCCACCAACACACAACAACAACGCCCAACTGGGCCACCTCCACTAAAATGTGTTCAGCATGAGATTCCAATAAGAATCCAGCGTCAGCAAAGGCAGGAAGAACGAAAGGGAACACTTACAAATGCACTGAAGGATCTGAAGAAGATTTTGAAGTCGAAGAAACACAGATTTGATGGTGGGCAGTCAGGTTTGGAAGCAAAGTGGGCTTGTGCAATGGAGTCTTTTCTTCAGATGGTGAATAAGCGTGGGAGGCTGGCTGTGGATGCATCAGAAAGAGCAGCAGAGAACTTTGGATTTGCGGGAGGATGGGGAGGAAGATGTTTGCGTGGATGGTCAAGGGTGTGGGTTGAGAAGAGAGAGCTGCCACAGTCATCTCGTGGCAATCACACAAAGGTCTTCTCGCTTCTTCAGGATCCCACGATCCGCACTGAGCTCCGGGCATACATTCGATCACACAAATGGGAAATGAACCCACAGAAAGTGATTGAATACACTCAAAGCACCCTCCTTCCAGCTGCAGCAGCACCATATCTTCAGAATGTCATCAACAATGAGATGCCGGCTGGCCTCAAGCGATACATGGAACTCCAACTCTTCCCTCGAATTCAACTTCAGGTCAGCAATAACAAATCTATCTCATTAAGCACGGCAAATCGATGGCTTTGAAGTGAAGGATTCAAATTTATTGCATATTGAAAGGGCCTCTACTTTGATGGTCATGATCGAGCTGATGTTTTGGCTTATCGAAACAATGTATTCCTTCCACTAGTATCCTCTTTCCTATATGATATATGTACTTCAATGAAGCGGATTACCTATCCAACTTGCAGGTTCAAGTTATGAGATGATATTTTAATATCATTGTCATCTTCTGGATAGGTATCGACCATATGTATCATATATTGCACTTTCATATCTTTGAATCTTCAGAGACTTATGATATATCATTGTCATATCTCATTCCAGTACTTTCATATCCATCAACATTTCAAAGACCAATGATATATCATTGTCATCTCCCATTCACCTGATGACTCAGTCTAGCGAGGGTAGTACAATACATATGATATATCTTAGATACCAAAGTCCAATGACATGGCTAACCAGTGTTATCATGTATCTTTATATTGATATGATATATCATGTATGATTCAAATAGGCATACCAATTTAATGACATGTCATTCTGGTGCAGCTCATAAACTGATTTTTGAACCTCAAGAAGATGTATGATATGTATATTTGGGGCATCTTCCAAGATATATATATCATTTGACCAAACTTCAAATGCTATGCAGTTAGAAGTCGATGGGGTCTTAAAATGACATGTGCTATATATCATCTCATATCATCAATGTAGAATAACTTGTCATCTAACTACCTGTCATCAACTGAGGAGTCCACAACGTTGCTTGAATTCAGTCTGCCGGTGTGATGCAACCAGTCTTGCTTCACGAAATCAAGCCAAATGAGTTGAGCACATACAGATGGTAATGAGCCCATCACTATAACCTCCTATTTTACTTCTTTTCTTTATTTTTCTCTTCGTTTCTCTTCGCCTCAACATGTCATTATCATTGCCTTGTCTCCGTCTGAACTTCTCAGTCCCCCTGGAGTACCATAGGGACTCCCTAGGGACTCTCCAGACTCCCTACGGACTTTTTACATATATTACCTAAATTTGATGTTTTGATAGGTTTCAGACAAATCCATATACAGAGTCCCTAGGGACTCTGATGGACTCCATAGGGACTCCACAGGAACTCCAGGAAAATTGGATAATGCAAATGCAGATGACTCTGATGTAGATAATAATTAGTCATTACAATATATGGACAAATGTACTCACAGTATTTCCCATAATCGCCTTGTATTACTGCTAGAGTCCCAGGGAGTCCCTAGGGAGTCCCTAGGGACTCTGTATATATGAATTTGTCTGAAACCTATCAAAACATCAAATTTAGGTAATATATGTAAAAAGTCCGTAGGGAGTCCGGAGAGTCCCTAGGGAGTCCCTTGGGACTCCTGTGACTCCAGCACATATATTACAAATTTCTCATAATACAAGGTAATTTTGTCTTGTTTTTTTGTTTGTTTGCACTGTCCTTGTATGCTGGTGTTGCAGTTGAGGGTGTCCACAGTTGTGTTAGGTGACAATGCTGTGTTTTTTGGCAGAGAGTCCCTAGGGAGTCCCTAGGGAGTCCGTACGGTACTCAGGGGGGACTGACAAGTACTCCCTATATATGCTTTAGTCATGTTGAATGTGTATCCAAGTATCCATATGGGACAAATCTTTCTTTGGGTGTTCTTTACACCCAATCTTATGAGCCTTGACATTGTTCCAGCTGTGGGTAGTGTCCTCAAGGCCTTCAATAGTGAGATTTACACAGTTCTAATATGCAAAGAGAAATCAAACACTGTCAAACTGGAAGCCTCCCTGGCACAGGCAATAGCACTGTTAAGGAGAATATCTTCCTTGTTCTGAGTTGCTCAGTTGAGAGAGAGCTCCCTCAGAGAAGCAGCAGGTGTAGCACACATAGGTAAGCTATGGTATAAGAACTGAGTTGAGCTGGTGGAATCCATGGATATCTAATGGATTAAATAGATGACATTAGCAGGTATTGTATAGGATTAATAGCAGTAAGTAAGGGCATTAGTATGGGTAGGTAAGAGGGCAGGTACTGATGAATGCAGGAGAAAACAGGTGTTGGAGGTTGGGATCATTAGGTTGTGGTTGAGGATGGTGCAGATAGTCCAGTGTGGATGGTATTTGGGATAGAGTACAGGTGCAAGGCAGGGGATGTGAAGCAGCTGCAAGTTGGAAGGGAAGCAGGTGCATATGCAACCAATGCAGCCACCAGCTGGGGGGTGATAGATGTGCAGGTCACATGATAGGTAGAGTTTTGTGTCTTACATTGGGGTACTTGAGTATAGACTTTGGTGCAGCTGCTGTATGAATTCATGTTCAAGTCCCACATTAGCATCATGTGTGACAGCAGCTGTACAATCAGTTGCATGTGCTATGGATATTAGTGGTTTGCAGACCAGTGTTGCAGAGCGGCTGCTGATTTGATGTGGATTACATGCTGACAAAGGGCATAAAGTCTGTTGCAACAGGTGTCATTTGGTGGGTGGTGGTTTATCCTTTAGGCAAGCACTGTAGTCGATTTGAGACCACATAGCAGGCACTGATGGTCTGTTGATAGCATACTTGCAGTAAAGTGGCCACTACTCTTGATATATGAAATCATTTTTAGGGATCAAATTGATGATCATTCAGGGTTGCTGGGTGTCACAGCCAGTGGCAACCCTGAAATCATAAACACAGCCATATCAAGAACATGGTGATGACCCTTGCGGGTACCCAGGCCTGAATTCGCGCGATTTAAAAATTAAAATAAAATAGTATTATTCAAGATACGAGTCGCGACTCGTTGTCGGGTGTGAAACAAAAGTAAAATACCTACACTAAGGTCGCGCGTCTAATAATCCGGAGGCACAGAAGCATCGGGTGGGAATGTGACGGAGCAGGCGTCGCTTTCACACGCCCACCTCCGCTTCAGACTGGTGACGATGTGGACCGACACCTAGCAACGGGGAGGCACTCGTGCATGGAGTAACACCTCATTGAGAATACTAAATAAAGAAATGACAACGCGACGAGACTTACCTGGACCTACAAGTGACATCAGCCCAGCAGGAAGCTGACTAAAAGCCCCACCCACCTTTGTAGGGGTCCAATGAAGCTGAGACGAAAGCTTACCAAGCTACGAGGGAACGCCCAATGAAATAGTGACGCCGAGAAAGAGCTGAATAAGCTTGTGTGGAGCAACTGGTAAGCGATGAAGGGACAAGAAGAAAATGAGGGAAACAGGTGGAACACGACCTACCGAGGTTAATCCGAGGGTCACAAGGGAGAGGGAGCGACAAGGTATATAAGGAGGGAGGGTTGAGGCGAGAAAGGGCATCGAAGAAACAGAAGAAGCAGAAGGTAATCAGAAGCCGTTTGCACGTTGCAGACACATAGGATAGAAGTAATAGAAGCTTTCGTGCGGAGTGCGCGATTTTGAAGTTAGTTTTGATATAAGAAGTCCTAATTTGGAAGTCAGAAGTCAGAGCGCGCGCCGTGCTCTATTAAACTCAGAAATACCAACTGGAAGTCGGGTGCAACGTTTAGCGTCCATTTGGAATTATTTCACATTATTTCACTCATTTCTATTGTAGTCCAACGCTCGTTTGTATTTCATTTTCCCCAGAACTTAATACAATTGTTTCTATTCTACTTGATACTCGTGTGACTCGAACTTAGTGTTCTCGCCACACTTTTGTGGGTGGATTTAGAGCAATCGTATCAATGGTAACATTATGTTTGTTCATTTATTTATTTTTTGTTCATTCATTCCTTCCACCATTGCTGGGTGGGGGTTGGGCAAATGTTGTCAGATAGATATGATAAGGGTATGGGGGCGTAGAGAAAAAAATCAGGATCCCGGAATGGGTATTTTCGGGGTGGGGGGATCAGTGGTTGGCGAGCAATTAAGGAAACACACTCTCAGGACCAGTGATAAATCAAAATAAATCGAAAACATAATATAAATTGCAAATAGCGCGCTCAATTCTGCTCCGATTGGGCTGAAATTTTGAACGCAGCCTCCCACATATGATCCCCATTGATCCTTAAAAAATGTTTTTTTACATGGGTCACTTGAAAAGCCCATGAAGCTAAGGAGTTCTTAGGTATGTGTATTAGGTGTATGCATGGCAACATCATGCTTGACCAAGCAATGTACCTTGAAAAAGTGTTGCAGTGCTTTGGCATGCTTAACGCTAATCCTACCAAGATTCCTCTTCCCAAGGGCTACCAGTCTCTACCTAACCCAGGTACCTCCACTCTCAAACTTTGTTGGGAATTCCAGATGGTGATTGGATCACTGTTGTACCTGATGATTGGCACACGACCAGATATCGCCTATGCTGTCATCAAGCTGTCACAGTTTTCTGCTAATTCTTCTGAGGATCACCTTTGTCATGCTAAGAGTATCTGCTGCTATTTAGTTCACACATCCAACTATGCTCTGGTGTACAAGGGAGATCCAAAGATTGGACTCATTGCCTACAACGATTCTGACTGGACTGCTGATACCATCAAGCACTGTTCTCAGACTGGATATTTTATGAAATTGGCAAGCTGTATTATCTGTTGGGTTTCTCAAGCCCAGAAAACAGTTGCTCTCTCTTCAACTGAAGCAGAGTATATGGCCTTGTCAGATTGCGCCTGCCAGGTTATGTGGCTGCAATCACTCCTTTCTGAAATTGGTTATACCAAATGGAATACCCCTGTCTGTGGAGACAATCAAGGCTTGATTTTCATTGCCTCTAATCCTGTACAGGAACGTCACACCAAGCACATCAATATTCAATATCACTACATCTGTTGGTGTATTGAAGACAATAAGATCGATGCTCTCTTCATTGATGGTGCTGAGAATCCTGCAGACATGTTCACAAAGGCTCTTGATCATGTCAAGTTCTCCAAGTTCTTGGGGACACTTGGATTAGTCTTCTATCCACAGAAAGCTTAAGCGCTAAGCACGCTAAAGCCACTGTACTCAGCAAGGGGGAGTGTTGAGATTTAGATCTCATCTTGGATGTCTCATCTTAGATAGATCTACAATCTTAGATACATCTTAGATACATTCCTGAATTCATACTGCATGTACTGCATACTGCATGTACTCTGGAACTCTCAGTCAACATGAGTCATTGAATGACTCACTGTAAGGGCACCTCAGACACACACAAGTCCTGGGGGAGATCCAAAGCTATATATCAGCTCTACATAAATACAGGAAGTAGGCTCACCTGGGGGAGATCCAAAGAGAAAGAGGTAAAGGATCAAACCCAGGTGAAACAGCTATTTAAGTGATGAGCTGGCATTGGCATCAGCCTTGATGCCAAACAATGCCTTTGGGAATAAACAAAGGGAAACACAAAGGAATGACTATGTAACAGTGGCAACAACTAAATAATGAATGAATGGCAACTAAAGGAGAGTGTAATATAATATCTATGAGTCCATGATATGTCCAGATAATGAGATAGAGCAAAGGAAATAGAGAAAGGAGAGACAGAGAGACGATAATAAGGAAAGGAATAGGAGGTAGCAGGAGATCCCCTGACACTCACTTTCCTTCATTACTCCAGAGACTGACCAGTTCATGTTGCAACCCCACTTGAATCCAGGTGAGTCGCCTCATACTCTCCTGCACGTCATCAACCCTGGCATAACGCATGCCAGCACTCAGAATCTCTGTTAAGCGGAATCCACCATACAAAACAATGTTTTGGACCTTGAAATTGTCCTCCAAAGACCCATCGCTCTTGAACTGATCAAGCATCCTGTTATTCCCCTTGTGAATGAACATGGTATAGAAAGGAGATTGTCGCAAGAATGCATTGTCCTCTGTCAGAGGAGCCTGGTCGAGGAAGGGGATCAAGGTGGGATGCTCTTGCACTGCAGGCGCAGACATGGTGATGACACTTTAGGGACAAGATTGAAAAGTGCCTCTGATGGTGTTGTAGAATGTGGCAATTCCAAATCAGATTGGAAACTTCCCAGCAGTGCTAAAAGCAGTAACTTGTAGAATTTTGTATTTGTCTAATATACATGAAATGCGTTAATGCATTTCATCACGAAGATTGTACAATGACCGGCCGGTCCAACCACCTGCTCTCCCATTACAACCTCCTTGGTTGTTGAATTGCACACTTAGTGGGGAGTGTGTTATTTGAACTGTTGATTACTGCTTCCGCTTGCTCAACATTGCCACCCTCACTAACCATCTCCACCAACTGCATGATGACCCCGGCTTGCTTTGCCAACAATGTTTCCTGGAACTGCCTGCCAACAAGAATTTTGTATTGATGTCTAATACACATGATGATGTGCTAACCGGCCACCTGTCTAAGCCTGATGGGATGTAAGTAGGTTTTCCAACAGGCGCTGAGTTTGTTCTTTTGCACAGCACCCTGCGTCACAACTTATTGATAATCAGCCAATGAAAAAATTTACGATGTTCACCTATTGGTAGTATCCTCACCAAGCAGCCCTGGTCATCGTAGCACAGGGTGCCTGCTCCAACTAAAGAATCACCGCCCGTCACAAATTCATTGTTATATACACTCATTTACTATTCCTTGATGCTCACCCAGCACATTTCGCACATTTTACTCTTTCATTCACTCATTTTTCTTTTATTTCTTTCATTGGTATTGCGTCATCTATGCCAATTTCGGTAACCGACTCAACACGTCTGCCATCTGGTTTGCACATTCACCACCACAAGCGCTCTATTATTTTCCATCCTTGTCATTGCTCATCACCACTTCACCATTCCGCAACTACCACTCGACCTCGAGAACGACTGACTGCGGACAGTCAGAATTTCAGTCAGGAGGATATGATGAGCAGCGCGCTCACCTACACCCGTAATCGCTTCATTTTCGGATTTTACCAACACGCACGCACGTGCGTTCCACAGCCTCAACGCTTACCCACGGTTTATTCCCCACCCAAGGCGCGCTCTTATCACTAAGAACGTCGCTCTGTATCATCCCTATCAGCCGCCACAACATAAAATGGAACAAACTGACGCCGCACCTTGCAACAGCACATCCCACAATGCAAATGGACTTTAAAATCCCATTTATTTCATCATTTAATTCAACCTTTAGCCTCTTTTCGTCGTTCAACTTCCCTCTCCCCTCACTTCACCCCCTCTTTTCACCCATTTCAAGTCATTCCCTTTGTTTAGAACCCTTTCTTATGCACTTTGGTGCTTTCTTGTTTCGTTTCGAACCCCCTGTAGTCGGTAGTTTAGTTCATTTCAATTTTGTACTTAATTCAGCAGGCTTTGTAAATTCAAGCAGCTTACTTTTGGCCCACATTTGAACCTTCGTCTCTCAGTTTTAGATTTCAGTCTCAGGAAGCGTAGTTTGCTTCGAATATCGTGTCATTTCATCACTACGAAGGCCTAGTTACCTACAGAAACACCAACCCGCACCCTCAGAGTGCCCTCAGCAATGTTGACCTCACTCCAGTCATCGAGTGTGTTTGTTTTCCGCACTTGAAGACGTTGCGCGCACATCACTGGTCTCTCACTCTGGCACGCTTTGACTTCGTCATGCAGCACAAGGCAGGAGCTACTATGGGAAAAGCAGATGCCCTCTCACATCGGTCTGACCATGGTTCTAGTGAACATGACAATCAGAACATCACTCTCCTCACCCCAGGGATGTTTGCAATTCGTGCACTAGAAGGTCTGGAATTTGTTGGACAGGAACGCTCTCTGGTTCAAGAGATCCGTCGACATTCCAAGGAGGCCTCTGATCTTGAGGACACTGTGGCCAAGGCAGTCAAGGCACTCAGAAAGACTGGATCTCAGTTCGCTCCTCAGAGTGGGATGAAGCTGATGGTCTTATCTACTTCTGTGGAAAGCTCTATGTTCCACCAGGTGGTGATCTTCGTCGTCACATTGTGGCTCTCTGTCATGACTCCACTCTTGCTGGACACCCTGGACGTTGGAAGACCTTGGAGCTTGTGTCTAGGAACTACTGGTGGCCTCACATGTCTAAGTTCATTGGACTCTACACCAGCACCTGTGACATGTGTCTTAGGACCAAGACCATCAGGTAGCGACCCCTTGGAGAGCTTGAGCCACTTGCTGTTCCTGACTGCCGTTGGGACCATATCAGTGTGGACTTCATTGTCGAGCTTCCTGAGTCCAATGGTTATGATGCCATCATGGTTGTTGTTGACTCCCTTTCCAAATGCGCCCACTTCACTGCTACCACTACCACTGTCTCTGCCCTAGGCACTGCCCGCATGTATCGTGACCATATCTGGAAACTCCATGGCCTTCCATCCAAGGTAGTCTCTGATTGTGGTCCACAGTTTATTGCAGAGTTCACTACTGAACTCTACAGGCTGCTTGGGATTGAGCCAGCTCGTAGCACTGCCTATCACCCTCAAACTGATGGGCAGACTGAGCGTGTCAACCAGGAGTTGGAACAATACCTCAGGCTCTACATCTCTGAGCAACAGGACAACTGGTATGACATCCTTTCCATGGCTGAGTTTGCCTACAACAACCATGTCCACTCCTCCACCCAGCAGACTCCCTTCCTTCTAGACTTTGGTCAGCATCCTCGCATGGGCTTTGAACCTCTTCCTCCCTCCCAGATGGAGACTGTGAATGAGTTCACTGATAGGATGAAGACTGCTCTTGAGGAAGCACGTGCTGCCTTAGCAGCTGCTAAGGAGGACATGGCTAGGTACTACAACTGGCGTCACACCAAGGCTCCTGAGATCAAGCCTGGAGATTGTGTCTACCTTGATGCCTCAGACATCCAAACCACTCGGCCATCCAAGAAGCTCTCCCACAAGCAAGTTGGTCCTTACCCAGTCATTTCTAGTGTTGGAAAGGATGCCTACTGTCTTCAGCTTCCTAAATCCCTCTCCCACATCCATCCAGTCTTCTGTGTTGTCAGACTCACTCCTGCTCCTTTTGATCCTATCTCTGGTTGAAGAGCCAAGCTACCCCCACCTCCTGTGCTTGTTGACAATGTTGAAGAGCTTGTTGTGGAGAAGATTTTGAACAGCAAGTTCATCAGAGGCAAACTTCGAGACCTGATCAAATGGGAAGGATACAATGCTGGTTGGAATTCTTGGGAACCAGCTGGCGATGTCCATGCTCCTGACCTCATCAGGGACTTCTATGCAGAGAATTCTAAGGCTCCAAAGGTTATCAGGACCACATATGCTCACATTCCTTATAAACAGACTGGACTTCATGCTTTGAGGGCGAAGCAATCCTAGAGGGGGGGTAATGTCAGGGGATCTCCTGCTACCTCCTATTCCTTTCCTTATTACTGCCTCTCCATCTCTCCTTTCTCCATTTCCTTTGCTCTATCTTATTATCTGGACATATCATGGACTCATAGATATTATATTACACTCTCCTTTAGTTGCCATTCATTCATTATTTAGTGTTGCCACTGTTACATAGTCATTCCTTTGTGTTTCCCTTTGTTTGTGTCCAAAGGCATTGTTTGGCATCAAGGCTGATGCCAATGCCAGCTCATCACTTAAATAGCTGTTTCACCTGGGTTTGATCCTTTACCTCTTTCTCTTTGGATCTCCCCCAGGTGAGCCTACTTCCTGTATTTACATAAAGCTGATATATATCTTTGGATCTCCCCCAGGACTTGTGTGTGTCTGAGGTGCCCTTACAATAACCTTCCAATTGAATCTGTGACAGAGAATGCCTTCAGAATTCTTGGAGATAGAGGAAAGATCAAACCTGCCAAGACACATTCATGTTCCCAGTGCACTCATCCATACAAAAGTACTGCTGATGTGCTTCCTGTGCATGCTGGTAATGAGCATGATGTTGTAGAGGCAACAGTTGGAGCCAATGCAACAGTCACTGTTGATAACCCTGAATCATCAGATTACAATCCAGTGCGCATGGTTGTGGTAGATGGCATTGTTACAGGCCCAACCCACTGTGCTATTCCTGGCTGTACAAGTCCTCTTGCAAACCATCATGGAGAATCATTTTGTACAACTCATTGTGATGAGTGGGGAAATAAATGCTGTGTTATCAACTGTGAATACAATGTTGTTCCCAAAACATGTGCCTGTGCTGAGCATCAATCACTGTGGAAAAAGCATCAGTTTCAACATAGCAAGACCTACTTGTCAGGGCTATGTCGTGCACTACAGAGACCTGCTGAACGAGAAGCATGGCAGGGGGAGCTTACAACTCAAAATCAACATCAGCATAATGAAGAACAGGATGATGCTGATACAAGAAAGCACTACTTTGGCTCCAGTCGCTTTTATTGTGTTGAAACATTATGTGCACCATGTGGTACTGTCATTGCATGGACACTATTTTCAAGGCAGAGTCTCCCACGCAGATTCTTGAGTTTCTATCAGATGTTTATCCAACAGCTGAAGCTGGAAGCAGGAGGAGGAGGAGAAGGATGAAGCAGAGGCAAAGAAGCAGAAGGGAGCAGCCGAAGCAGGTCACCAGGGTGCTAGCACATCCAAAGTTGAGGAAAAGAAGAAAAAGCGCAGTAAGTAGTATTCATTTCATATGTGCCTGCTAATCCACATTGCAGCAACATTGGCAGATCTCGAGGTGCAGATTGTTGAGTTGGAGAAGGAGAACAAGACATTGCAAAAGGATGCAGAGCACAACATGGAGGAGTTGTCTGTGGCTCTGGATTCCTACAAGACACTCAGGCTGGAGGTTGGTTCTGCCTTTGTTGGAATGGTGCAGGATATCATGCCTGCAATGGCACAAGCCAAGCACACTTCTGGAGGCGTTACAGTTGAATGCCCTATGCTCTTCAAGTCATATAGGATGGAGCAGGGCTTGACAATTGGCCCCCCCAGCCTTCAGTTGCATGGTCACCAATTCGACTGGGACCCCAACCCTCTGGCCTCTTTCCTGCCACATTGTGTTTCTGTCAACTTAGATGGAGTCTTTTCCTGGGGCGGCTGTGTTCCCCATGTATTGGCAGCACAGGTCGCAGAGGATGATAAACAGATAGATAATCTTCTCATAGCTAAGTAGATACATCTTATATACCTAAATACCTAGTCATATAATGAATAATCTACTGAATAATATCCATTCTTATATTACAGAGATAATATGCAGATTAATAACTATTCAAGATGACGAATGCCGGATTAGCCAGCTACATATTTCCAACACCATGACTACATGGTCCAACTAGGTGAGGTGCTGGATGAGGTTGCAGGTTGGCCTTGCAACAATCCAATGGCTCCCCTTGCCAAGTCACACCTGGTGCCCAGGCCTCACTTTGCATCTCGGAAGGCTGCTGTCCTGCCTGTCGAGCAAGCATCTTGACCTTCAATCTGTGAAATCACAATGCATGAACATATATGAGAACCGGCTGCATGAACGAGACATACTGAGTATCTTCCACAACTAGGGCAAAATGCATGTATCGATCCAGATGGGTTTTCGATGTCTCATGTGAATCACTGCCAGCCGGCTGCACTTGCCCCATCCTGTTTGGGTCAGCACCATAAATATCCATGACACTTCGGTCCTGGAGCCATTTCGCTTCAGCCTGTTCGATAGCAGCCGTCCACTTTGCAGTATGTTGCTGTGATTGGAGGCTGACTTCCTTGAACACGGTTTCATGCTCTGCAACCATCCGCCTTGCCACAAGGTACTTGCGTTCCAGTGTTTGAGCCATCTTCATGGTGCGTTTGTAGTTTAGATCACTGGTGTGGTTGTCCATTGCTTCCAGCTGCCCCACCTGAGTTGCTGTTCGTTGCGCCCGCGCTGCTTTGTTAAGAACCGACCAATTCGTTTTCATGATCTCCCCGTCGACCATTCCAAGTCCAGGTATGAATGAGGGTGCAAATCTAAAATAGCATTTATCATTGTGCCCGTGAACATGGAACATGCCTATCGCGTGGTCGATTTCCAGCAACTCCATTCCATGTTCAGAGAGCATCTCGTCAATCCGAGATCGAAGATGGACAGAGTACTGGCATCCGATGTCATAGATCATGGTCACACGCTGCCGAACATCCACATTTGTGCGCACAATCGCCTGCATGAATGCAAAATCAACATTCTTTTGTTGTTCCCCACGGTACAAGTCAACCAAGCCGTTTGGGCAGTAAATGCCATGGCGCGCGCATGCAATACCAACGACACCCGTGATATTGCAGACTTTGCTCGCCGTCATGGAATTTTCAATTGCACGGAATGTGTTTTCACAGGGCGCTTTCTGTGAACGAGTTAATTGTGTGTTCGGATGAGGTTGTTTTGTTTCCTTACTGTCCGAGTCTCTGTTGCCTTCCGTATGTGTTCCTTATAAATCTCCGATTTGGGCATCATACCGGCTCCATCGTACAGCAGTGTTTCCTCTGCCCTTGTTGCTGAAGACAAATGATCAGCCTTGAAATTACCGTCAGCTACAAATGAGCGGCCATAGATCTTCGGATCCTTTTCTTCCCAACCTGGTGGCAAGTTGACACTGGGCTGAGGACAGGTGGAACAAAAGATTCCAAGCTCGCCTGCAGCCGGTTTAGTTGGGTCCTTGTTCGTAAGATGTGCAAATCCTGCCCATTTCAACTTTTTCAACCATCTGTCGATGTGAAGCATGCGCTGAAGCAGGTGGTAGAGATCGTCTGCAATTATGTAGCTGAGAGGCTGCGTTTGTCACACAAGCAGTTGGTGAATTTGATATACCGACGCCTGAAGCTCAAGAGTGGCCAGCCTGGCGAAGTGCAAGAGTTGGAGTGTGAAGAGTGTATTCACCCGTGTAAAGCTGGCAGGCATGAGACCTGCGGCCACATAGTCTCCAAAATGACTGCCCTCCCCGTCGCATGAACAGACAATGACATGGAGGCGATGGTAACCATTGGTATGTGCAATCCTCTTCAATGTTGCAGGTTGCCGTACATCAGGGTCAATGATCACAACTTTGGACCCATCTGTTGCTTTGTCAATAGTGGCCGCTTGGGCAAGCAAAAACTCCTCTGCATGCACATAGTGTTTCAGTCCATGTGCCCGATACGCCTCCTGCATTCTCCTGTCAAACTCCCTGTCTTCATCGGCTTCTGAAGCCAAAGTGGGCTCTGCGTCCATGTCCACATCCATAGTATCATCAGCACCCAAGTCTTCTCCCTCATCCATCTCAGAGCTGCCAGGTGATTCGGTTGATGGAGGTGTGTAAGTTGAATCCGATGAATCTGAATCCATTGCGTTGTCCGGAGCGGCCGCTTCAAACGTCTCTGTCGCAACATCTTTGAATGAGAGCATGAGTCACAAACCATACAAGAAGAATGCATGCCATTACCAGCTGGAAAGATATGCCCTGCAAGCTCTACCTGCTGCTTCCTATCCACCTCCTGCTGCTGTTCCTCATGCTTAGCTATCATCCTGTCCAACCCTCTACATCTCTGGTGGACTTCTGTTTTGTGGTGTTTAACCACAAAATATGCTCCTACTTCCCATAAGGCTGCCCTTCTGAAGTGGTTGCCTGTCCAGCATTCGATTTTGTGGAATGGGTTGTGAAGGTGTTGTTGCCTCATGCAACCACGGCAGAGTGCATGTGGAACAAAACAATCTCTGCAGCGCCAAATGGCATATTTGTGAGTATCACTTGTTCTACACTCCTGGCATACCCTGTGTTCAGGCTGGAGATATTCGCAGTGTATATATGCAGGGATGGCCTCATTGACATGTTGAATAAATTCTTCAATGTAGTCATTCTGAGTCTGTTGAGTTATAGGTCAAAACAGTAATGTATCTTTGAAGGTGATTTGGTACCTTGCTCTGAAATGGTGCTCTATCACCTAGTCCATGCCAATTGTGAATGTCATCATTGACTGGATCAGGATCAAGGATGGTAGCAGGAGTGGTGGTACTTTGATCTGGTGGTGGAGAACTGTTCACAGGATCGCTTGGGAGATTGCTGGGTTCCTGTACTGGCTGAGCCCCAGGCATTATTGGGATACTTGATGCATTTGGTGCTTGATAAAAGTATTCATTGCGTGGTGGTGGTGGTGGTGGTTCTTGGGGTGCACTTGTGGTAATAACTTTGCTGGACTTTGCACCTTTTCTTTTTCTGCCAGATCCAAGAGGAATGGTTCTGGATGGTTCACTCATGATGATGGAAGAGGAATGGGATTGATTGCTTACTTGCATTCATTGTGACATGAAATATGTCTGCTTGTCACACACTTACAAGTGACACAGCAACGACTCGTGATCAATCTCTTTAATTGATATATACATCCACTCAGCACATCATCTCATGGTGCTTCAATACCTACCTCAAGATGGCCAAGATGGTCAGATCATTCATGATCCAACAGATCCAGCACCACCACGACTCCGGATGGCAAGACGGGATTCAAAGCACTTTACAGTCACAGAACTCAATATAATCAAGCCATTCAGGGCCAAATTCCGAGACATCCCTGGCTTTGAGTATCAAGAGCGAGCTGCTTACCTCAGGAAACATGTCTTTCCACCCCTCTTATCACACTGGTACCGGAATCCAGAAACAAAACATCGAACCAACAATACAAACATTGACATATGGACTGATGTATGTGATCCACTCCCACATAATGGTGTTTATCTGGCTGACACACCATCAGAGAATTGCAGCCTATACAAGTGCCAACTGGAGGTCCAAGATACAACTGTACAAACCCCCAACACTCCGATTGACCATCTCTGACTACTTCTACAACTACCGATTCAAGGAAGTGCTGGAAAAAGCCAGGCAGATTGCAGCCCGAGAGCTGGGGCCGGATGCGGCCTTAACGTCCAAGCTTACAACGGAATACAGACATTGTGCTGTGCGCGAAATTCTGGCCGATTACACTCCAGAGCAGAAAGCTGAGGCTGAAAGAGCAAGGAGAGCTGTAACAGAACAGGGATATTCGCCTGAATTGCAAGCGAGGTAAGTGTTTTTCATTATCGGCAGAACCGAGTAATTGACAAAGTGGCCGCCTGACTGCCAGGCAATGGCAGAAACATGGGGAAGCGCAATTGAAGCATGCACAACACATGCAGATGATTGAGCTTGGTATCTCATCGCTTCAATTGTGCGCGGCACCACGACTGGACGGAGGCATTGAAATCTATCCCTAAGCATGTTGTATCTGCTTGTTAGCAACTGCTTATGGATGCTCCAGATCTGAGAACTTTGCCCAACGTTATGGGTACTTTGGAGCCCAACCCTTTTATGAGAAATATGCCAAAGAGGTTTTAGACTTTTCCCAACTGATTGTGAACTATGTGGAGGAGATCAGAAAAAAGATGGGCGCGAGCACTACAGCTCCGGCCGCACAGAAGGACAGTGTAGTGGGTGCTGCAGCAGGGGTTTTGGAGGAGGCTGTGATCAAGCAAGCCGCAAACAGTGCATTGAAAACAACTCCACGGGGCTTTCCCATTTTACCTACACAGTGGGACCCAGCAATGGTGCGCGCCCTCGTTGAGAAATATTGGGCTGCCTATATTAGCACTCACTATGGTATGCAAGTGCAGTTTTGATTAAAATTTATTCTCACTGATGGTGTTGTAGCATTGGCATGCGGCCGAGGAAGGGTCACGGTTCCATGGACAGCTTTCAAGACGAATGGAGTGCACACATATGTTGACGAAAAGTATCTCAAGAATTCCAAATTCACATTCAAGCATTATAGAAGCATGGATACGAATGACATGTTGGATTTTCTGCGAGCGGCTGCTGAAATACAGGAGAAGGAAGGAGCAGACAACATTTTCATCTTTAAAGCCGTCCACAAAAGCAAGTTGCATCCGATCACTCCAGCATTGTACCCAACAGAAGAGGAACCAGGTGCAGCTGGAGATTCAGACAGAGAGATAAATCCAGAGTTTGTGGATGTTCAATTGGGGAAACGAGTCAAGAGGAAGGAGCGGGGCAGAGCAGGCGATCAGGAGATTCGGACGGCAATCGCTACCTGCGAAGGAACTGCTAGTGGTATACCAGCAACAACTTCAGACAAGACTTCAGGGGACACATCCTCCACTGAGGTTGTGGATGCAGCGAATGTGGCTGCAGCCGCACTCCAGCAACTGACCAGCCAAAATGAAACTTTTTAGAATATGGAGCCGCCCGGGCCCACCATACCCAACAATCGAATAGACGATGAACTGGAACCGTCGCCTGTGACCATGGATACAACCACTGCAAGTGCAGAACCTGACAAATCTCAAAGGGTGCTGCGACGGAGCGCACGGCATGCCGTTGAAACGACACATGGTGATATAGTGGACTCGCAACTGATGCCCATGCGACGTAGCGGCCGCAATACCAACCGTAGTGGACCTGCTTCAAAGTATCCTACACCATTTTCTGAGAGGGGAACCAGTCCTGGTAGGACCAACAGGGGAGCAACATCACGCAAGAAAAAATAGTATGCAATTAACATCAGATAATATCCCTAGTTATCTACAGTTTGTAAAATCTGATGTATAGAAAAGTGTGCAGGTCCAAACAATCTATGATGTGGGGTATCAAAATATGTGACAATGAATCTGTATGTTCCAATAAAAAAAGCAAAGCAATTGCGGCCGATGAGAGGAGAGGTGATATAAACAACAGATGAAAGCGGCCACGAAATGAGGGGGGGAGGGTCCAAAATGATATGAAACAACAAAAAACAAAAGTCCAGTCCAACAAATATGCATGAGTCCAAAATATAACAAGTCCAAAAATAACAACACATTCAGCGTGAGCTCCAAGTGCGGCGTGATGACGAAGGCACAGGGGAGGCAGCAGCCGCCTTTGCGCGCGACCGTATACGAATCTCCACCACTACCCGCTCCCTTGGCTGAACCTTGCGTTTCACTTTGACAGGTGGGCCCGGTGCGTCGTCACAAACCACATCCCCTGTTGATTCCAGCTCGATGAGGGGCGACCCGGAATCCATGAGGTTGTCCAACTCTTCACGGCTTCTTGGTTGACGAGGGTCCTTCTGCTGAGTGACGTTAGTGCTTTCGGGCGCAAGATCAGCATCCAGTGTTGGATGTGTACCTTGTGTCACGGTGGCCCCAGCAGCCTGTTCGGTGGCCAGCACCGTGGAAGCGGGTGCATGGAGGTGGGCAGGATTGACAGTGAGCTCACGAGGGGCTGCACTGCTGCCTCCGGGCGCAGACGACTGCGAGCGAGCAATGTGGGAGTTGGAGGGCAGTCGTCGCATGAGTCGTTGTGCAGGCGTGGCGGGAGCAGACGAACCCGCTGATGAAACGGGCACTCCACTGGCATTCTTCGTGATGAGATGCCTTGGCACCGGGTGCAACTTGGCAAGCGGAGCTGTTGGGTCATCACAAGCCCAACCCACAACATCATGCAGGACCTCGCCTGGTTGGACGGTGTAGTTGTGCGGAACACGGCCGCCCCAGGAATAGGCTCCGTCCGAATCGACGGAAACACGACGTGGCTGGAGCGAAGTGGGAGGGGAGTACTCCCAGTCGAAGTCACTACCATGCAACTTGAGGCTGGGGGAGCCGATCCTCGAGCCCCGCTCCATCCTGTATGACTTGAAGAGTGTTGGGCGTTCAACAGTGACGCCTCCAGAGACGTGCTTGGCTTGCGCCATTGCATGTGCAATATCCTGTGCCATTCCAACAAAGGCGGCACCAACCTCCATCCTGAGCGTCTGGAAGGAATCAAGGGCCATTGACAACTCCTCCACGTTGTGCTCCGCATCTTTTCGCAACCTCTCGTTCTGCTTCTCCAACTCGACGATCCGCGCTTCGAGATCGGCCATTGTCTCTGCCAACAGTCTCAGCGGCCGCATTGAAGAACAGGATCAGGACTTACTGCGCTTCCTCTTCTTCTCCTCCACCTTGGGCGTACTGGCAGGCTTCTGTTCCGCTTCTGCTGCTTCGCCCTCTTTCTCTCCTTCGACCATATCCTCGTCCTCCTTCTCCTCGTCACTCTCAACCACCTCCTTCGATTTTTGTTTCCGATTCTTGTGTCCCTGTGAAGCGGCTGCACTCGCGCCCAAAGCATTGCTGCAGGCACATTTTTTTGCTGTGCACCTCAGACAGCAGCCGCCTGTGCCACCAGGGACACAATCGACCTTTAGTTGCACGCATCGGTCGCATTTCTTGTGTTCCAGTATTGCGGGCGCCTGAGATATCTGGCGCGCTGATGATCCACCAGTGGACTTGGGAGCCGATGATGATGTGCGCGCTGGAGCAGGTCTCAGTTAACATCCTGAAGTATGATGAGGGATCCACTTACAGTGTTTTCGTGGCCGCTTCGGCTGCTGGTCCCCCTCCCCTTGATCCTCCAACTTCCGCTTTCCTCCTGAAAGAGTGATGTGAGCATGAATAACCCTTCAGTCCACCTATATACTCACCTCCCGAAAGTGTTCCCTTATCTGATTCAGCTGCTACTGCTGGGATGGCTGGAGCTGCCTGTGCCACTGGAGCAGTCGCAATTGGCGCTGTGGCCGCTTGAAGGGATGCTGGCGGAGCTGCTGGTGCCACTGGAGGCGTTGTGGTAGCAGGTGTGGCCGCTTTACTCAATGCTGGTGGAGCAAATGGGCGAACCTCATTGATAGACTTGGTTGTGGGGGGTTGTTCAGGAGCGGTTGCAGGAGTTGCAATGGTGGACCCTTCCGGCAAGGGACGAGGTGGTAGAGGTCCTCCTGCAGGAGTGAAGGGAGAGGTGGGTTGCCGTTCGGAAAGCGAAACTGCAGATATCGCTGCAAGAGGGGGTGCGGGCGCAGGAAGAGTGGGAGTCGATGTCACCTCACCTGATGTTGAGGCAACGGCTGCTGATGCTGATGCTGCTGCATCTGCCAACAGCAGCTGGCCCTCCTCCATCCGTTTCTTCCAGCTACCCATCACCTCTGTTACGTTCGTCTCCAGGGGCGCAGCGTGCGTACGTTGGGCCGCCTTGAGGTTCTGAAACTCCAGTCCCAACCAGAAAACCCATGCGTCCAGCGACGTTTTCGACTTCCAGACGTTCTTGACCTTGTTGGGGACCGACCTCGGTTCCATCCTCGTCTGGTTGACGATTTCAAGCAGATATTCCTACCTCAAAGGTCCGTTTTTTCAATCAAAAATGATTGAATGCTGGTCAACTCACCATGCTTTCACCATTCCTAACCATCACTTCCAACAGATTCCCCTGCCCAAAACCGTGAACGAATTCCCTGCGAAGGTGCTGAACGACTGTATGAAAGCGCGCGATATCGACTTTCTGGAGGTTGGCAGACATGAGGGGTGGATGGGATGGATAGTGAAAGGGCTAGTTGCGGTGATGATGGTGGAAGGAATGAAGGAACGAAAAAAAAAAAAAAAGAACCAACGTAACGTGATCGTGTTCTTGATATGGCCGTGTTTACAATTTCAGGGTTGCAACCGCCTGTGACAGACCATATCAATCAAACGTGATTGATCATCAATTTCATCCCTGAACCCTTTCGTTCTTATATTATACAGCGGCCGCTTCTTTATATGCACTATGCCAGTGTCGGCTGCAATCATCCCATTTTGCCAGGCTCCGAATCGTGCCTAGTAACGGCTCCATCACTCGGTTCCTGCTCTATCCAGCGCCTGCTAATTGACTGCCCCATACCATATCTTAATACGACCACCACGTGCACGTGCTCTCTACCTTGTATGAGCTGTATTTCAGCACCCGCCGCCATGTACCTGATACGTGCACCCGTAGAAAATATCACCATCGATGGGAAATTCCAGAAAGAGCATATAGAGACCCTGGTCACACGTTGCATGTCTTACACCCCACAGGTCTCACTTGGACCTGGTTCCATTCAGCAGCTGCATAAAATTTTATTTCATTTCCCTTCAATGTTCTACATGTGCATCTCACCCAAGACCCTATCATACGGCCTGTTCCCCCATCGCCCCAACGGCTTGCTGTATGGGCTGCACCTGCACCCGCTTCTCATCCCAACTGCACCCGTTTCCTTCCCCTGCACCTTTGCACCTGCTCTTCGTCAACTCCCATCTTCGCCCCCAACCTGCTGACCCCAACCCCCTACCCCTGTTTCCTGTTCCATTCATCTGCACCCGCGTACCATCCTATTCCGTTGCACCTGCCCCTACCATCCCCCTACCCCAGCCCCTGCACCTGCCCTACCTTATACTCCAACGCCGTTGCACCCGCCCCCTACCCCTACCCATCCCCCGCGCCCTACCCCATCCCCTGCACCCACCCCCTACCTGCCCCCTACCTGCCCCATCCCATCCCCTACCCATCCCCTACCTGAACGCCTGCATCCGCCCCCTACCCATCGCCCTACCCCATCCCCTGCATCCGCCCCCCACCCATACCCCCCCCCCTACCCCCTGCACCCGCCCTCTTACCTACCCATACTAATGCCCTTACTTACCGCTATTAATCCTATACAATACCTACTAATGTCATCTATTTAATCCATTAGATATCTATGGATTCCACCAGCTCAACTCAGTTCTTACACTGTATGTGTTCTATATGTCAACTCAGTTCTTATACCATAGCTTACCTGGCTGTCACCGCCTCCTGTAACGTTACTTCATATTTCTTAGTCGACAAAAATATCATTCATTTGCTTGCCCTCGAAAAGTGAACCATGATACATGCTATTTCTCTATCGTGCTAAGTACTAGTTCAGCCATGTCAGCCAGAATTCTATATCAGCTTTGCCAACTGGCAAACTGGGCTGATGCATCTGGGCTGCCAACTGGCAAAGTTTGCCAGTTGGCTTTTTGTCTCTGCTATTGGGAAAAAATGCCCGGGTAGGGTGCCAGCATCAGCCGGGGTAGGGGGAGATGGTAAATATAGGTAAACAGTGCTCTTCTTGGTGGGCGGGATGGGTTGCTCACTGTTGGGCGGGATTGGGTAGGGAAAACGGCGGGGTAGGGTATATAATGGGTAGCAATATATATTTTAATTATAATTATGGTGTTTCCCCCTTTGCAAGATGGCGGGAGGGGGTGGATGCAGGCGGGGCACTTTGGATGACATTCTATAAATAGAACACACTCAATTTTTGAGCGGTTAGGCTCTGGGATAGGTATGGGTGCTCAAATCATGGGGCGGGAGTGTATACTAGATATAATAAATATATTTACATTAATCCCGACCATTAGTGCTGCCCAACGAGGGCGGGAATGGGTGGATGCAGCAGGGGGTGGTTGGATGTACTTCATATTATTTTGATGAAACTCGGATCACAATGTCGTTATCTCATCTTATCTTAAATCTTATCTCTTACTTAACATCAAAATAAATAATAACGAAACAAATTCTATTATGTATTATTATTATTGATTTTAAAATGCGTACATAAATAGTTTTAAGTTAATAAAGTTAATCTGAATCTTCAGAACTGTCAGTATCCCAATCCTCCATGTCTTCACCATCCCTTTCACCGGTCTTTGAAGACAGTTCTTCAGCCGGGTTGAAATCCTCCTTAAGAGGATCTTGCCACAAAGATTTAAAATGTAATGCAAGATTAAGAAGATGCATAGCCCTACACTCTGCATAGGCAGTTAGGCCTTCTGAAAGGCTGTTATCCAACACCTGACGCCCAATTTGCGACTTCCACCAAGCAGCCTTCCACTTCAGATATGCCAATACCCGTCTCATCTCCTCCCTAAGAAGACGAACCTCTTCTTTTGCTCTTCTCGCCCTTGCCCGACTTCTGGACCACTCTGTTCTAAGAACTTCATTGTCGTCCTTATCATTCCCTGTTTTTGCTTTGACCCCCAGCCAAATCCAGGAGAGTTCATCCCTAGTTCTTCCAGTTCCATCCCTTTTATCTCTCGGCTTGGGAAGCAGACTAATTTCTTCAGTCTGCTGTGGTGGTGGTGGTGGTGGTGGCTGAACTTGAGCTTGTTCCACAAGATCATCCTCAAGAATACCACGACGAGGTTGTTTCGGTTTGGCAGACTTCACATCGCTCCGTGCGCATAGATTGTTGTCCAGCAAAACACGAAGAGATTTCTCCCATTTGCCCTTGCCTGACAACTTGAGCTTTGCTGCACGAGCCGCCCTGTACTTCGCCGCCCATGCATTGACTCGCTCATGAACCCTGTCTATAATAGCACGTGACCGAGTGCCCTCCCTCTGACCCCGAAAATTGTCATCCCTGAATTTGGAAAGTCGTGCTTTGAGTGTAAGAATGCGGTGAAGATGACTGAGAGCATTGTAGCAATGGGACGTCCTGATCTTCTCCTCTATCTCCGGCAGGCCCTTGTGACATGCTTTGAGGCGGACTGACGAGGGGAATCGGGAGGGGAGCCACAGCGTATGGTCTTCTGGGAGTACATCAACATCGGCGTCATGATGGGAGGGTGTGGTTGCAGCAACGTCGTTTTGGTACTGAAGCAAGCCAGGGATGTAAATGGGAAGGATGGCTTCCCATTGTCGAATTCGTGATGTGAGCTGGTTGCGCTGCTCAATGAGCCCGCCCTCTTGACGGGCTGTGGCTTGCTGGACCAAGTCCTTCGCAAGGCGTTTTAGCCTTCGTCTAAATAATGTTAGTGCTGCGATGCGAGAAAAAGTCTAGTTGATGATACTCACTGGGTATCCTCAATCTCTAATCCCATTGAAATAAAAGCCTGCGGGCTAGTGGCATGCAAAGAAACCCCGCCCTCCTTAAGTCGCTTCTCTTCTTGAAGAGCAAGTTCCTTTTTCACCTCTGCTTCAGTAAGGTCTAAACAATATAGAGTCAGAAATCACGAAACAAATGCAAGGTCAAACCCATTACCAGGTGTTTCGTGTTCATATGGGTTTTTCGACTTCTTGGGGAAAGATTCTGATTCCCACTTCTTGCAGACGTCCGTCCACTCCTTCTCCAACTTCTCTCCCACTGACTCTGTCAATCCGTGATGTCCTTCCACCTGAATATTTCGGTCTGCAACAGCAGCCCGATAGCGACGAAGAAGGGTGGCGCCCATGCCGATAAACTTTAGCCAGTTCCAAAAGCCGAAATGGTCGTCCAACATGTCGTGCCGTGATCCAACTCCTTGCGTTTGGGTAGCCTTTCCTAGCTCATTATGTGGGCCCCATCCACGCTCTGGACATTCACCGTCTGTGTTGCCCACACCTTCAATGAAATTGAAAGAGAATTGTTGATGGTTTTCCTGGTGATGCATTGGCTCGTGTAATTTTGGAATGGCGGGTATCAGTTTGATGGTAGATGGTATTTGCAGGTGTTGAGGCCAGTGCTCTGTCATTCTACTGAACAGATTAACAAACCACTGACAGCATATGTCATAGCTGACAAGGATGATGGAGAGGGATAGGTAATCACGAAGGGCGGAGGCAAAAACGAAATCCATGTTGGAGTACCTTTAAAATGATTAACCCAACGGCAACATTAACACGACGAAAATACGTACCTTTCTCCCTTTTTCAAATTCCCAATTCCCTGCAGTAAAATCATCTCCGACCTCCCACAAAACGCCCCTCCCACCCCGGTATAACGCAAACCCTTTGAGAACCGACTGTTGGCTTGGATGATGGCTTGGAATCCAACGCAACTGCTAGCCTATATGGGAGTCAATTAATAAACTAATATAAACGACACTGGACTCACATCGGTCTCATTGGCCCTGCTATCGACGTACGCCTCGTACTCCTCGCGCGCCAACATATATGCCCAGCCCACACCCAGACCTGGATCTTGACTCCAATTAGATACCATGCGATTTTTAAGGCGGAAATTAGCGTCTAGACAAATGAACAACATATAGAGAAACTAATCATTTGTCTCAGCTTTGACATTCATAAAAAGAATGAATATTGAACACGTACCGTTCTCCATGGGAAGCCTTTTCCCAATCATCAGGTAAATTGATACCTGGTATTGGACACGATGGACACCGCACACCAAGCTCTCCTGGCTTCGTCCCCTCCGGCCCACTGGGATCATGAGCTCTCCCCGCCCACTTAAGCATCATCAAATGCCGCCACTGCAGCACCATGCGAAAAAGGGAGCGATAACGATAAGTTGGGGTTGCCAGCCCCGTATTGTCTGTAAGCTTTTCCAGCGCTCGGTAGAAATCGTATGTTGCGGCTTTGGTAGTGAGGGCGAGTTTATGGAGAAGTGTGAGCAGCTCAAACATGGCGCAGGTTTTGATGATGAGTTGACTTGCTGGGTAGAATCGGCGGCGGAGGAGTTGGATATGCTGGGGTTCCCCCTTTCCACACCCACAGAAGTTGAAGCTGACGTTGTGGAAGCCATTTGTGTGGAGAACGACCATGTCTTGGTGACACCTGACAGGTACAGGGCACTGGCCACTGGAATGATTGAGTTGAATGGTGAGACCAAGGGACTGTAACGAAACGGGAACGAAATAAGAACCGTTCCATTTCTAAAAATATATTTATCTGCGGAGAACGGATAAACTGAGAGAACAAAGACATACCTGTATGCGGTGCAAGGGGTGTCGCTTATGACGACGAAGACAGCAAGCCTTACAGGTGAGGTCGGGGAGGATGCAATCTGAAGCACAACGATACTCGGCTTTGCCGGGTATCTCCTTCTTTGCTGAAATACAATCGGAACAGGCGACTATTTTGCGATAATCACCGCGACCTGAGAGACAACAAATTTCGTCGAGGTAGGACGACCGATACATTTCTTTCCAGACAACATGCGGGCGAGCCTAAGTTGATTGGATACCCCTAATTAATACATATGCTCCCAAAACAATAATAGAATATTTAGATTTCTTACCGAAACTTTACTACGCTTCTTTCCAGCTTTTTTTTGTGGCTCCTTGGGCTCTTCCTGTGTCACGATATCGCGAGCGCACTCTTCATCATACCAGTCCCTGTCAGGATCAAGGGCAAACTCTGTGCTATCCCCTGGTTCCCACTGTGTAGCCCGCTTCCACTCCTCGTTCGTGTTGTCGATCACCTGAAGCACACTGTACGTGGTATATTTATTGCAGTGGGAACGGGCACCCTCTTCTCAGGCCTTGTATTGGTTTAGAGCGTCATCGGTGAAAGGTAAGGATGTGTGGTATGAACCGCCTTCGTTTCTGCGTGGTCTTTTACTAGCCATGAGAACGTGAATGATGATTGGAATGCTTATGGTGAATGATCCCAAAGTGGCGAACTTAGAGTCTAAGTTCGCCACTTTGGGATCATCACGTGATCAGTTTCGCATGTCGTTTGTTGATTGTCTTGTAAACGCCACTCATGTTGAAGCTCACCATCCATTCCAAGTTACACAATCATCAAGTTACTATTAAAATCAAGAAATAATTAGCAGGAACGAGGGCAACATCAGAAAAGATGGTAAGTTTTTTCATTTTCTTGGTGGCTGCACTTGTGAACAATGTGGAGGGCAAGTCGCTGTATCCATGCACGGAAATGTGCGACCTGCCCCATGTTGTTCTTTAACCTTCATCATACCTTCATAATTGCATTCATGCACGACCTTGTACTCATTTTCTCACATACAGGCTTTTTCCAGTCGTAATCCCGACATCAGCGACTATAAGGTAAGCCTCGCGGTTTATATTGAATCAACGACGCCCACATACTAATTAGTAGCCAATTCACTATACTAGAGCTATGAATCGGACGGAGGTTTGAAGAAGGTGAGCATGGGAGCAGATAAAAGGATAAAATGTATTAATATTTTGAAGGATTTCAGCGGCGATGCTGTCCACATCACAGATCCCTCCTTTGATCTTTGTGACCTTGTCCGGAAAGCCCTCGCATCTCAACAGGCTGAGGACCCGGCAGACGACCTCCTCACGTCCCTTTTTCTGAGTTCATCCCCGCTTACATCTCTGGAGACAACGCCATGCGCCACTCCGATAATGGTTGATGGTAAGCTCCTCTTCAAAATTTTATTATTTTCTTTCACTTTTGACACACCTAATTACAGATAGGATTCCCCACCTCCACCATTCTGCGATAATCGAAGGAACGATCACGGCTTTGCAGGACATGACGCCCATCATTACACCAGATGCTCTCACCGAAAACGTCTCATCGAAACCAACCAGGAAGAGGAAGAGGGCAAGGACGAGAAAAGAAGAGGGACAGAGGTTGGACACCACTGAGGGTAGCGAGGATCAGAGAGCCGCAACTCTTGCAGCATTGAAACACAAGAACGAAGGAATAAACGACATAGCAAGGCCAATAGGAAGAAAAAGAAGCAACGTCAGGCCGAATCCAGTGTACCTATGCCACCCGTCTCGTCCAAGGTTCACCACAGACATGTGGAAAGAATGCAACCCGTTCAATGTGCAAACGACATGAAACACAGCAGTAATTACACCAAGAATGCCTATGTGGGGAAGAAATCGACATACGACTGCGAAACGACTTATGTGTTGGACGATCTGGTGGGTGAATCGTCGCGTTTTAAATTTCGGCTGGTAAAATGGGATGGAATGTGCATATCTGTGATATTTGATGGTTGCCAACATTCACTAATGTAAATCCAGTACGCCGAAGCCCATCTTGGACACCGAAGGAAGAATGATTGCTCATCTTGGAGGACAACCCGACGAACCTTCTTGGAAGCAAGATGTAGTCGTTGCAGCTAACCTCCTTGAGGCAGCCAGAGGAGAGTGTCAGTTCAGCAAAGACGAGCACCATCAACGCCCTCGTGGGCCCTTCCCCATTCTCCGCTGTGGTATATCTCATGGAGGCGGCCAAGTTCGCCCTCGTAATATTTCGCACAGAGACACCAAGAAGAATTGCCAAATTATTCAGCGACTCAACAGGGCACCCGCTTTTCGAAGAATTTCAGATTTTTCTTCCTGTATGTTCCCTGTCATTCACACCTTCAGTTAGTAATGACGTCTCTTAATTCTACAGCTGTTTTCGCCAGCTGGGCACCGCAGCTCTACAAGTACTATGAAGATACTTCTGCTGCAATTTACAGAAAATACCCCAACCTCGAAAGACCGTTTCCACGCAGCGTTTTCAGTGCGACAACATACAACATGGGCCCTTGCACAGTATGTTTCCCCCATACCGACCTCGCCAATCTAGCTTACGGATGGTGCGCAATTGTGGCATTGGGAGACTATGACCCCACCTTAGGGGGACACCTTGTACTCTGGGATTGCAAGATAGTTGTAGAGTTTCCACCAGGTTCCCTTGTCCTTATACCTTCCGCTGTAATCGCACATTCAAACACACCCATTCAACCCCATGAACACAGATATTCCTTTACACAGTACACTGCTGGAGCGATATTCAGATGGGTGGATCAAGAGTTTCAGTCCCAGAAGGAATACCAGGCTTCCAAGAGCAAATCGCAACTGAAAGAGATAGACGAAAAGCTCCGCAAGAGGTGGGAGAACGGCCTTGCTCTTCTACCTCGTCTTCATATTCAAGTTTAATCCTCTTTATTACAACGTCCTTATTTGTTTCCTACGCATATATTTTACATATGAATGAATATTAGATGCTTTCCTTTCTCATATTTTTACGTGTGCTTCTCTGGAACATGTTGCTTGCACTCCTCAAGAGTTCAAGGTGATTTCGTGGCATGTCATAAACACCCCTGACAAATTGTTCGATATTTATTGATTAAGAGGCTCACTTGTCAATATCTTTGTCAATATGTGGAGTGGACAAGAGAAGTTATAAATTCTACGTGTTTAATGTGCGGTTAGGCAACAGGACATATGCTCTAATCGAAACACAGAATGGGACGGTTAAGTCAATTAGGACAAGTAAGGTGACAACCATCCCCCATTGAAACATACATTATCTGGGGGTGTTGAGTTACAACGTCTGTAATCAACGAAAATGACCTCTTGAATGCACTTTTCATCGATTCTGTTCCGGTCTCTGCTCTAGTACATGCGTACTTAGACTCGACATTTGCCTTCTAATTAACTGGGGATCTGTAATCTTAGTAGATATAAAGGATTGTAGACTAATCTGGAAATTACTACCTTTTTGAGTCATGTAAATGCGCCCGACTTTTCGGCTATTTGAAGCATTCACCTTGTTTGAACTCCTCATCTTTCAACCATCATCATGACTTCCTCAAGGCATACAACCAAAGAGAAGCGTAGAGTTCAACGACGAGATTACTACCGAAAGTAAGTTTCCTAAAAAATTCGAGTCAAGGGACACGATAACATATTCCATTAACCGCGCATTCCAGCAATCTTGACCAAGAACGGCAGCGTGCAAGGCAAAGGGCTGACAAGTATGTTATAACTTGAAAACTGTGTCAATCCTGGCAGTATTAAACTTTTGCTCAATTTTAATTATGCAGTAAACGAGAGCATGAAGATTCCACACAAGCTGATCTTCGTAGAGCCCGACATCGAGTCAACCAAGCGCAATACAGAGAGAAAAACCGACTGGCTCTGAATGTCAAGGCATGGCAGTATCAGTACGATTTTTCTTGTAACGTTGTAACCAAAACAGCTAGGCTGACTGAACCTGATCTCGATTTTAGACGTGACAAAAAGTGGCATGAAGCCCGGCTACGCGACGAGCAGGAGTATCAAGAGTGGATAGCTCAAGGGGGCAACTTGCATGATTTGGAGTCCATTGCATAGTTTGCTAATGGGTCCGTTCGTTTCGGATACCATTTAGTTTAGGACTTGGTTTTGTGTTTACATACTTATGATTCAGGTTACCGGCTTCAATAGGAGTAGATGTTTGAATTAATCCAAGCCTTGCTGAGTAAGGGACTGACCCATATTGTACAAATTATCTGACGCGGCTAATTACTATGTGCCCGTTTTCAGGGCTCACAGTTTACCATCAGTAAAAATGAATCATTTGGCTTCAAGCTACCATCACTAGAATGCAGTTGATGAATGTTTTGAGCCCAATTTATTGTTTTGCCCGGGGCTACAGGTCTGGAGGTGCCACGGGTGCGCCTCGGGTGTGCATATTGAGACATTGCAGCGCGCTTTTGTAATATGAAACGGCAGCGTCTGTGAGTAACATAATAAGCAGGGTGGACGCCACTGCCTATTCTAGTGATTCGGTGGAACTATGAGTCTCATTATCATTCTCCAGTTGCGACAGCATCAAATGTTGGTGGCGGGATGCCAATTGACATCAGTGCTTTTCAAAGCTCCATATACCGAGCCTCAAGGGTTTCCTGACAGTGCGCAGTTGAATGCCCATTGGGTCCTATCTACCAGGGTTCGGCACTGCTCCGTTAACCTGGATTCAGCATCGTTGCCTATGTGGGTCGCTAGGCGAGCTTGTAGCTAGCTTACCACAATTTACCAGTTTAGAGAGAACAGAGAGAATGCTAATCAGGCGGGGCCAGCTTTCAAGAGGTCCTAGTAGTCATACATAAATTTGGCATATGGTATTCATATTCATAATTCATATCGTCATGGAACATAATATACTTAGCTACATACTGGAGAACATAGACATAACTTGTGACTAGGTAAGATAGAAGACAAAAGACAGTGGTAAGAGAGCGGAAGGACAATACGACTTGAGGTCAGCAAGCATACAGTTAAGAGCGAGGGTATAAATAGCAGTAAAACAGGATGAATAACAAGGCGAACGTTAAGAGCGAAGGTATAAATAGCGGGAAAACGGGATGAACAACGAGGCAAACAAAGGGTGAAGTCATAAATTTATAGCCACAGGAATAGGATTGAATACTAAAGGGTGGTATGTAAATAGACGGAGAGTAGATATGGAGGGAAGGGAAAAGATTAATGGATTCGTTGCCTATCCCACTCAGCAAATGAGGTATAGAGAAGGAACCAGAATGTTGAGGGTCCCTCCACTGGTTCAGTTTGAAAATCACGAGGGAGACGTCCACGGACCGCGATGATATGGTTGAGAACAGGGCGAAACTGACGACCATGAATATGAGGGAGGACGTAAAGCTGGATGTACTCCCGACGTTGTGTTATGTCAGCGAGCTCTTTGAGAACTGCCTTCATGGGCCTGCGCATTAACTCAGCCTGGACAGGGGGGAAAAGTCTGTGGAACATCATCTGCTGTAAGATGACAGCACGATAAAATCTCCGGCGTTTTAGGTTTCGAGTTGAGTTGGGATTTTCCACATCAGAGCCGTCGCTCACAATCCTGACGCGCTTACCATCAACTTTGTGGTAGCGTGGAAGGAATGGGTTTATGATGTTCGTTTTCTTCCTGGTCGCAGCTGTAGCTTGATGTGTGCTCTTTCGAGGAAGACTCTGAGGCGCACGACCAAATTCGTACAGCTTTTGACGACGTTGAGCATCGGTGAGATTGAGGTGAGGATTTGGAAGAGGCGAATTGTCGGGATACGAGTGTGAAGGAGGGGGAAGGGAGGGAAGGGCTTCTGGAATATAGGGTAATGGGGTCTCAAAAAAGTCACGGCCAGGACTCTCCCCAGGCGACGCCGGAATTACAATGGCATTGTCTTGAGAGTTGCCTCGCTTCTCATTAGCAGATCATAGAGTGATCCAGGACCACGGTCGATGCTTGAGCTAAGGTTGGCAGGCCTTTCATATTCATAAGATAGGCGAATGATCTTTCTGGATTTCACTGGTCGTGTCGAATGAATAGATGCGGCGGTGTGCGCATCTTCACGTTTACGCTTTTGCTCCTCTGTTTGGGAAACACGACCAAGTCCTATAAACGGTGCCCCACGCTTATGGGAAGAACGACGTTTTCCTGAAACATGACCTCAGTGCTCAGCATGATACTACAGAGCGATTGTTTCAAGGATGTATGACTTACCAAATGTTGTCGCAGGTGGAATGTTCTCTGTATCCTTTGAGGTGTTAGGTGTGACATTTGGCAGCTGCATGGATGGGATAGACAATGGGGTGCTAGAAGAAGTGAACTGTGAGTACAATGGGGTATTTGAAAAGAGAAAAATTCGCCTAGATATTAAGCAAGTGACTGTTCTGACTTCTGCTGGTCACTCTCAGATCTGATCTGAGAATGGACCCTTCTCCGTTTTTTTTTAAAAAAAAACACATATATCTGTATCTGAATGGGGTGTTAAATCTTTTCAAGAAGACGCGCTTCAAAACGGCGCTGTTGACTATATCGGGTTCTGTATACAAATCTGGCTCAAATCGAGTAGGTACAAGGTACACAGAAACCAAGTATTTGAGAACACTAACAAAACAGAATGAAACAGTTTCATTGTATCCACGTATCCTTCCAGACAGTTGCGACAAAACCTGCAGAAACCTCAACCTTTCTGGTATCCACTTACCCACTATAATATAGTCTTCAGCACCGTCACCCCATTCCCAGCCAGGAGGTGTCCACATCAAGTCAAACACAAACCCGTCTAATGTGAGCATCCAAGTTACCCAGAGTTTCAGTCTCTTTATTGATTTAACATGTATAGACAGTCGCCTGAGATCAATGCCAGCTCGCAGCGCATTTCAGGGATCCAGAGCTCAGTTTATCCTCGACGCCAAACCCGAGTATGCCGCAGGTGTTATTGGGGGTTATGCCAAAGATGCCGTTGCAAGGATCCAGCGTCGTTATTTCAAGGTATACCCAATTGAGCTGCCGCACGAACAAGAGCCAAGTGAAGAGCACCTGAAGAACATCGATTACGATGCACCGGATGAAGAACTAGAACCTCCAAGCCCAGAGCTTCTTGATGACGAAGAGTACCAGAAGCAGTTGGCATTGTATGAAGCGCATCAACGATTGATTGTCTATAGAAAAGGGGTGAGCCCATTATGCACTACTAACTGCCAAAATTCTTAAGAGCCACCGACCTGTTCCCAGTACTAGTTCTAACCAGCAGCCGGGGGAATTATAATGATTTTGCCATTCTGATTCATTCTTATGCATTTCCTGTGTGCGATTCTTATGTGTTTCAAACCTTGTTGTCTGCAATTCTTATGTGGCCACTGTGCGCGATTGTAATGCGATTCTTATGAGTAAACTGTGCACGATTGTAATGCAATTCTTATGAATGAACTGTGCGCAATTCTAATGCAATTATTATGAGTGAACCATGCGCGATTGTAATGCGATTCTTAGGTAGTCACCATGCGCGATTTTAATGCGATTCTTATGAGGGAACAGTGCGCGATTTTAATGCGATTCTTAGGTAGTCACCGTGCGCGATTCTAATGTGATTCTCACATAATTCTCATAAATTTATTCAACGATTCTTATCGACTAACATGACGAAATTATAATGTAGAGTAAGGTTATCGTTTACGATGCGAAATTCTTATCAATCTGTCATAAAAATAAACATAAATATTATCTAATCATCACCATCGTCATCACAACCCTCATCATCTGTTCGTTCCTCCTCCTCTCCCTCCTCCTCCTCCTCCTCCTCTTCCTCCTCTTGGGGGTCCCCACCTTTCGCCACCATGGTACTTTTACCTTTTCTCACCTCCTCTAATTTCTTCTTTTTTAATTCAATCTCCAACATCAATGCAGGGTACTTATCAGCCCACCCAGGTGTGATGCCTAATTCGATCATCGCAGGGAGCCAGTGAGTACCACATCGATCCCCCATCTTTCTACAGATATCGGCTTGCTTATGGGCATATGCTGAAACTCCCTGCAGCACTATAGCATCCCCCTGTGTTCGCTGGTATGCAGCATTATCCCACCAGTCAGCCCGATAACTGAACCATGCCAGCACCCGTCGCATCTCCTCCTGAACTAGCAACCTCTCCTCCACCCAACGCATCATTCTGGCCTTTGCTTTTGCCCACTCCACTCTCATACTCTCATGGAACTCCGCCGTAATCTCTGCTTCACCAAGCGCCATCCGCGCCACCAACCAAATCCACGAGGGTTCATACCGCTGCTTTAGCTTCTTGAAGAGCTCTTCGTCTTCTTTCGTCTTTGCAGGTCCGCGTATGTCTTCTGGCTTGAGCTCCAGTAGTCGAATGGACCATTTCCCGTTTGGATCCAAAATCTGCAATGCCTGCCATGCCCTCCGATACCGAGCGACCAATAAATCAATCTTTTCATTGATTTGGGTGAAGACTGCCATTGCACGTGTGTTATAGCGATTTCCGGTGCCAGATATGTTGGATGATCTGAATTTTGACAGTGTTTGAAGAACCCGACGATGACGACGAATCCCCATCAATGCATCATCCGCCGCTCCTTGTCGCCAATTTCCGGAATAGATGCAAGAGCATCAGCTGGGAATGATGATGGGAGATATAGTGGAATGCTCTCGATTGGGGGTGGGTTCTCCGGGTCATTTAGCAGAGGGTTGGAGGCAACAAGGGACGCCGCGAATGGTGTGTAGACCAATTGGTCCTCCCGCCACTGTCGCATCGTGCGTCGTAGCACATTTTCCTTTTCTTGACTGTCGGCCATGTCTTTTGTGGTCGATTTTCGTGTCTTGGTTGGCTTCGGTGTATTGCGTCGACTGTATGTAAATCTGTATAAATATTAGCTTAAATCCCATAATACCACTACCAGTCCGATATGATACGCACTGTCTATCCTCAATGTCAAAAGCTGTCCAGAAAAATGCACCCAGAGGTTGTTTCGCACTTGAACCATTTCCTTTCTCGGCGGCGATGGCATCCTCCTTAGCTAGCGCAAGCCGAACGTCCTGCAACGACGTGCCTGTAATTTAAATCAATAAAAAGGACAACAATATTGCAAAAGTAACTTTAAACTTACCACATTGAGGTTCTTCATAAGGGTTTGGCGCAGAGTGGTCGTTGTTCCATTTATCCATCATATCTGACCAAGTGTCAATGACCCTCTCGTCAAACGTTGAGGTGAGCTGTTCATATATCTCTTCCTGTCGTTTGCTTTGCTTAATAGCCTCTTTCAAACGACGAATAAGATGAGTGCCTGGTGAGATGTGTGAGAATGGGTTCAATCACGACCACATTAAAACTAAAATATTTACGAAGTGACACAATTCGACGGAAGTTCCAGCCAGCGAAATGATCATTGAGTGTGTCGTGTTGTGCTCCAACGGCCATTTCCGCCAGACTAGGACCAAGCGCATTTGAAATGGACCAAGGAATCTCAACCTCTTCTCTGCACGTCCTGGCAGCACCCGGCATAAATCCGATGTTGAAATTCTCGCGACATGACTGACCATGTCCATTGATGTGCCAACTTGGGACAGCAAAGTCAAGTTGTGTCTTCTGTGAGTCTATTTGCATCGCTGATGGGAATTGTTTCATCCTCTTATACAAATTTTTTGACCATTGACACGCAATGTCGTATGTAATAACGATGCGCCGCAGTGCTGAACCAACGAGGGATGAAAGGACTACGAAGTCCATGTTTACATAGCTAAATGTAATGTGTAAGTATCAACAGTCCAATTTTTTGTAATTTTATGTGAACACTCACCGTTCTCCCACTTGAAGATCACCCACCCCATTTTTACGAACCAGAAGATGTCAAGAACATAAAGCTAAACCCTTTCCTGAGATAGAATAGCATGACGAGACCTTTGTTGTTGCCTTCACGATCACATCATGTTCAGACTCGCATGTGCTGGTCTGGAGTGATCTCGTAATGATCTGATAGTTCCAAAAAAATGACAACCTCGAAAATCATACCTCCGGTAAATCCGTTGCAACCTTCAAATGCCTCTGATAGTCGCTCTCATTCACAAAGACGCCCTTTCCTGGCATCAATTCCACGTCAGTCAGATGCCGTTGCTTTCCCTTCAATTTGAAATTGGCGTCAACAGCAATAAATAGAGTATACAGAAATCTGGATGGTCAATTAATAAAACTTTGAACGGAGCTAGCAGGTTGAATACATACAGAAATGCTCCAACGAGCTCCCATCCCGATGGCAAGTTCCTTCCAGGGTGTGGACAAGCTGGACACTCAACGGCCAAACCACCCTGTGGAGTACCATCTACTCCTGTTGGGTCCTGCCCATGTCCAGCACGCTTAAGTGCCAGGACGTTACGGAACAAGCGAAATGCTCGTTGAAATTCTGCATAACGGTACTAGACAAATAAGTCTAAGTAAGATGATAATATGAAATAGTACAACAGCAGAGACTTACAATTGTTGGGGCAATGCCAGCGTTATCAGTCTTGTGGAGAATTGTGTGATAAAAGTCATAGGCTGTAGTCTTTGCCTGGTGCGTTAATTTGTGGAATGTATCAAGGCACTCAAAGGTGAAGGCGGTGTGTGGCTTCTTGATTGTGGCAGGGAACCATTTTTTTCGAAGGAGCTGTGTGACCTTATCCGGTGTTGAGTCTGGGCATCCACAGTAATCAATGTTCACATATTGGGCACCAAGCAGGTCAAAGACGAGAAATCCCTTAGCGCTGGGTAACGGAACAGGACAAGATCCGCCGTCGTGCCCAAGCTGAACACGATGACCAAGTTGACCCAGTGATGTTTTTTCAAAAAATGTTCCTGTCCATTTCTAGAAACATTGCGAGTATGAATCAAAGTGATGTAAATAAACCATATGGAAAACCGTACCTCTATACGATGCAAATCTAGACCTGAACTGGCGTGCAACGTCACTATGCAACCCTTACAATACATTGCTCTTCCATGGCCGCAATCGCCACAGCGGTATATACCTGGTTCCGTCGAACACTGTTTACAACAAACAGGTGATTTGTCGCACCTGTCATGTCGCAAAAACTCGTCAAGGATCATGTCACGCAGCCCGAGCCAGAGATTCAGCTGGGACTGTTAAAATAATAATAATAATAATTAGTAATAGTATATCCAAGTGTATATTGCTGAGACGTACGTTTGGAGGAAGTCGCTTCCGCTTTTCCTTGGATGGCGGGTTGAGTGTGGACTGAGTAACAACGGACTCGGATGGAGGCTCTTCAGTGACAGCACTTGAAGAGGGCTCATCTTTCAGAGCGGAATCTGCGACGTTTCGTTTGTATGCCTTGTTTGAAGCTAGTCTCAAACGGCCTGATCCATTCAATGTCAGTGTGTGTGTCTGAGACGTTGACTTGTAAGATTTGGTGGCTTCTCGAGCAGTGTTGAGCTGTGACACTGATGCGCGAGCAGCACGGGGTTGAACATTTGGATGAGCTGATGTATGTTGCCTTTTTTTTTCGGTGTTGTTGATTTGGGCATCAGAAGCGTCCACTGGCCGCTTGCTGGAGTCACGACACATGGGACTGGATGAGTGAAGAATTGGATGTGACAGCAGTTAGAGTAACGAAGACAAACACCTGAAGAGAAGTTCGTGAGTAATGGTGGGTTAGTGCGTAATGTGAGTTCGTGCGTAATATGAGTTAGTGCGTAATGATGAGAAACAGCGTAAGCAAGAAACTTGAGACTTGGCTGTGAGATGAACTGATAGCTCTTAGAAGTCTAGCGCTATGAGGGATAAGCATGATAAAACATATATTAAAAGCAACTTGAACGAAAGAAAAAGAAAAAGTAGTTTAATTGTCTGACAACTCAGACGAAGTGTCTGAATCAGACCGCGCTCCACCTTGTCCGTGTCCAGGGTATGGTATCCCTCTACCTAACCCGTGGCGTGCTATTGGCACAAATCTGCCGTTAGGCATACGTCGACGGTTCTGGCTACGTGCAGGTATACTTGCCTGTGATGCTTGTCCTGCTGTTGGAAGTCGGGTGGAGGGCCTATGAGTGGGTGTGGCCAAGCCGTCGGTATACGTTGATGGATTGACCATGTGCGAGTGGTTTTGGTTAGATGGCGAAGTGATCGCAGACACAGAAGGCAGGTTCAGAGATGGCGGACTGAAGGGTGTTGATAAGCCATCAGTATGTGCGGATAGATAGGAATTGCGATGGCTACGATGTGAGCTTGTGGTGAGTGCGTTAGGTGTTGGTTGGACATGGTGATTGCGAGATAATGATGAGGTGCGAAAGGTATCAGAGGACGATGGGACGATGGTAGATGAGGGTTCATGGAATGGAACTGGGGTCTGCACTGCTGACCTGATGGAGCCGGGTAAAGTATTCATTGTTAAAGCGTTGGACACATCAAATCGTGGATGCATAGAAGGCGGAGACGAAGGTGTCCTAAGTGAGAACATGCGAGTGGTGCTGGATCGAATGGTCTCGCGTTGGTTTTCAGTGAGTTGTGTCCGATGTTCTGCATTGCGAGCATAGTCTGAAATGCAAAGTAGAGGTCCCTGACCTTGAGCCCTTGGCATTGCATCGGCTCGCCGAGTAGCTTCCTCAACTAAAACCAGAAATGCGTGATATCGCAGTGCACGATCAGCCTCATCGGCCGCACGGCGCAAGAGAGTGTCGAACGGGTCTGGCGTCGCGATCAGCACACTATCATCATCAGATGATAAACGGTCAGTATCCAAGGTGCGAACGATATGGGTGGCACGACCAGGACGAGGAGACGGAGTGGCTTGCATTGCAGATTGAAAGCATTTATCTAAAGTATCGTAGTTGGTCAAGCAATGAAACTCCACCGATGCAAGTGTACCTACCCATGTCAACAGAGGCTTTAGGACCTACGGTCTTGAGCCTCTCCAGCCATCCGCTACAGTTCTTATAGCCTATTTCTCAAATCTAAATCAGTGTTATCTCATGGGTACCAGAAGATCAATTGACGTACATCATTCTCGCTAACGGTTCCATGATCCAGATGATGGCTTCATCCGAATAACAGAAACCAAGACTGATCATTATACGTATAAAAATCCACGTCTCTCAAGCAAAATTGTCACCCGTTACACGTATAAAAACACATTTCACAGGAAACATCGTCACCCCTGTTCCATTCCACCATTCTACACAACGACCTCCAGTCTAACCAGTCTAATCTAATACCCAAACCTATATCTTGCAGCGAGCATGCCTCCCACTAGCTTTGAACCTGACCAGAAGAAATGGCTTCGCAGTCGTCTACCACTCTTCTGGGACGCGAAAGCGATGAAGACGACGACCTCGCTGTTCTTCCCTGGCACAATTCGTGAATTCAAGTCCATATGGCCATTTCCACCTCCAACAGACGAGGAGATTGCAGAGGCTAATGGTGTGCGCAACAGAGCCTTAGCAGCCTGTAATTTTGTAAATGAAAAAGTAAGTGCTGTGACGTGTCTGTATCTGTGCCCAAAGACTCACCTAATAATGCATAAAAGCGTATCACCACATGGTATTACAACCACGCGAAGGATATTCGATCTCAAGTTCAGGTTCAAGGGGACAAGGGTACCAAGGAACCGGCTCCCACTCAGAAGGCATCGTCTGCGGCACTCAACCTCTCCGCCACCAAGCCTCGCCTCATAAATAGGCTGACGGCATACCACAACCTAACCTATGAGTCTCAATGGAAGGATACCGTCGTGAAGGAATACAAAGCTTACCAAAAAAAGTGCGCAGCGGAGAGCACGACCCCCATCAAGTACTTCACGTACATGAACAACTTCATGAGGGCGAAGTTCCATGACCTGAATGGTTCGTTGGATGAAGAAATCAACAAGTATCGTCATGAACAACGAGATGAGAAGCTTCAGCGCATGTCCGGTGCTGATGAGAGTCAGAGAGAGGAGTGAGTGAAGATATCAATGAAGCTCAACGATAGTACTGACCTGTCCAACAGAGCAATGTCCAAACTCCCCATTTCCCTCATGCATATCGGCAACAATGTGGAGCTTCAGGCCAGCTGCATTATGAGCATAATCGTTGGAGGCCCAAACCCTGCCAACGGGAACCATATTGAGACCTTTGCATACGTGTCTTGTTAGCACTACTTTAAAGCTCGTTTCCTGCTGGTACATACCCATAGACTTCACTTTGGAAAAACATCGGCAGAGGATGGAGAGGAGGGCAAGACGTTTGATCAATGGCTTGGCGACAAATACGAGGAGTACTTCTGCGATCCGTTTGATGAATTCCTGTATGATGTTTTCCGTGAGTTCAGCATGCAGAACAGTGAGAGTGTTGTCTTACCAATTCTGTAGCACATGCATTGCCAAAGGTGTCGGGAAGGGAGGACGACGAGGAACCAGATTTTGACAAAGATCTGGTAGATCAACAACAACAGGCAGACGTCAGCAAGGAGAAAAAGGCAAAGAGGTCGAGAAAAGGAAAGGAGAAAGCGAAGAATAGTGTTGACCCAGAGAACAAAAAGGACGAGACCAAAGTAAATGCAGAGACAGAAACGGAGAAAAGTGCCAACGAAGAAAATGTCGCCCCATCCACAACAACTGAAGCCCCATCTCCTACAAGCAGTGACTCATCTCCTAGCGGCCCATCTCCTGCAAACGGCGACCCACCGCCGACCACTCCGACTATTCCAACAGCACAGCAAATGAAGGAAGTAGCTCAACTGTCCACAACATCATACCACCAAGAACGCCTGGAGAATATTGCAAAGAACCAGTTGCTACTCAAGCAGTTGGGACTGGTAAAATTCACCATTGCCGACCCAAAGGAACCCAAATTGCGTAAGCCGAGGTCAAAATCTTTGGGAGGGGTCGGCGAAATCGTTAGACGTTCAGAGAGGACAAGAAGGTACGTTGCATCTTCTAATAACAAGAGATAAAATCAGAGGTACTAACCTTGTTTTCATTGCAAGTACCTCAAACCCGCAAACGCTCCCTTCTGACGCCATTACCGATGAGTCCAACGCTCCTAGTCTCACCACAGAGCAGATTGCGGGGCCATTGGAACAGCGGCAGGATGATATGGACATAGACGAGGGAGTTGGTCGGGATAGCACAGCTGAGGGTGATGGAAGGGATGGTGATGGTGACCGTACGGTGGAGGAGCAGGTCAAAGTCGTTGACATGATGGATGATGGTGTCGATAACAAGGAAATAACCCAAAATGGCAACTCCTCCACCCTTGACAACAACCACAAGCCATCCGATTCTATTGACCCCACTCATACTCCGACCACAACCACAACCACAACATCCCCCATCAACGTCTCTTCCCTCCCGGAATGGCTGAAGGTCACTTTTGATCATCTGAAGAACACGTCTGATAATCAATCATGGGCATCCTTGGTATCCAACTTTGTCAAATTTGAAGCCCTTAATCCACCGAAGAAGGTACGTTCACCATCACTCCCTCCCTTTTAACTCTAGACTAATGTTTTATTTAATCTATAACAGCAACTGGCATCAAATTTCCGCCCAGAAGAAGTTGGAATTTGGGTAAAGCGACACAAAAACAAGAAGACTGACGCCATCACTGTCGACACCCATGCATATGCCGCTCAATTTAACTTGTGGTGGAGGGCTCTCCAGCCCGAGTGGCGGTGTCCTGGTACCGACACAGCGGTGCTCTCGCGGGCATGCCCTGATCATGAAACCTGGGTCTCGCTCCTGAAAGGTGGGAATACGGGAATTCATGTTATTCTCATGGCTCTTTCGTGGTGGATAAGGACTGTCAGCTCTGTAGAATCAGCGACGTCATCTGAATCCAACACAACTGTCTGGCATTACGTTGATGACGTCAACTGGGTGCTTGAACAGCTGGTTAAGTGTCTTCGCCCGTCCCCAGCCATCGCATCTCGCAAACGCGGTTCCATAGGTGGGGAGGTGGCGGGTCCTTCGAAACGGTGCATTCCATTTTGTATTCTTCTTGATTTCGAGACTGATACCTGCCAACAGACACCGGAAATACAGTGACGGACAAAACCCTTTCAATGTTTTGCACTTTTGGAAAGAAGGATGAATAACTCAACAACCAGACAAGATAAAATCACGAAATTTTAAAGGTAGGTAGACTTGCATGTGAGGTATCCAAATATATACACATCATTACGTAATCATGATTTGTTCCTGTACAATAAATCATTTTATCACCTCACGTCATTGAAAGGGTTTTGTCCCTCACTGTGCAATCATGTGATTTCGTTGATTATGAACAAATACAGCCAAATAAAATCACATGACTTGCTTCTAAATAGTATATATACTCAAGTACTTTACATCTCATGCCCCACAATTCATTATTTCACCATGCGCACTGTCTCTTCCTCCAAGCAAGATGATGTCATTGCTCTTCTTCTAAAGGGAACACCCTACCCCCAAATCAGGGAAAACACTGGTGTTTCTGATTCTACTATATCTAGAATTCGTGCCAAATACTGTTCCGACCTTCCCAAGTCAACTGGTGGCCGCCCTCGCAAGCTTTCTCCCTCCAATATCCAATCTGCTACCCGCCTTATCACTTCTCACAAGGCAGACAATGCTGCTGAGGTCACCAAAATCCTCCAGGATGTTACCAACAAACCCCTATCATCTAAAACTGTGCGCCGAGAGCTCCAAAAAATAGGGATGAAGGCTGTAGTCAAGCGAAAACGGCCCAAACTCACCAAGCGACATAGGGAACTCAGGATGGACTTTGCATTGGCCCACCAACACTGGACTGTGGAGGACTACAAACAGGTTTTATGGACAGATGAGACCAAAATCAATAGATTGGGGTCAGATGGGAGGAAATGGGTGTGGAAAAAGCCAGGAGAGGGGCTTAGTGATAGGCTGGTGCAGGGGACAGTAAAATTTGGTGGAGGAAATCTGATGTTTTGGGGCTGTATGCTTTGGGATGGAGTTGGATTTGGTACCAAGATTGATGGGAGGATGGATGCAGACCTATATGTATCCATTTTGGATGATGAACTCCAGCAAACTCTGGAATACTATGGCAAAAATCCAGAAGATGTGGTTTTTCAGCAAGACAATGACCCCAAACACAAGAGCAAGAAGGCCATGGAATGGCTAGAAAACAGTGGTATGAAGTTGATGATATGGCCCCCTCAATCTGCAGACCTTAACCCCATAGAACACCTTTGGGTTTACCTCAAGGCAAGGCTTGCAGAGTATGAAAATGCTCCTTCTAGCATTTCAGAGTTATGGACTAGGGTGGAAGAGGAATGGAACAAGATCCCAGCTTCTGTGTGTCAGAATCTGATACAGAGTATGCCTCAGAGGGTTGCTGCTGTGTTACAGGCCAAGGGAGGCTATACCAAGTACTAAATTTAGAAAATAGTATTTAATTTTTGAGAGGGACAAAACCCTTTCAATGACGTGAGGTGATAAAATGATTTATTGTACAGGAACAAATCATGATTACGTAATGATGTGTATATATTTGGATACCTCACATGCAAGTCTACCTACCTTTAAAATTTCGTGATTTTATCTTGTCTGGTTGTTGAGTTATTCATCCTTCTTTCCAAAAGTGCAAAACATTGAAAGGGTTTTGTCCGTCACTGTAGTCCGCCCTGATATTTTGCACGCATATGCTCTTATAGACCAGATTTTCCACCCTCTCCGATGTTTTACCCTTTCTTGCTGCCACCACTCAATCTTACCTGTCTATCATATCATTTATGCTTCTCCTACTAGATTTTCCATCATCAACATGCGCCTCGAAGTACGCTTTCCCTCTGTACCCGCGAATTTCTCTCATTATTACTAATGCACGCCTCTGCCCCCATGGTAAACCCATTTCCTTTCCATTGCCTATATCACATGTGTCGTTTTTCTTTTATATTTAGATTTTAGATTGATTGTCCTAATTCCCAACTCATAGACTCAATATAAATTTTATGCATTTTGTGATTTATTTACATCTGGGACTTGGTCATTTTTTTGGCATTCAATACAGCCTGAGGAATGGGTATAAGAATTGCCATGTTAAGCTATCAGAATCGCAGTTAAAATCGCATCGTAAAGCCATGAAAATCGCGGTTAGAATCGTGTCGTGTGGCTATAAGAATCGACATTAGAATGAGCACGCACCTACATAAGAATCGCGGTTAAAATCGTGTCGTGTGGCTATAAGAATCGACATTAGAATTAGCACGCACCTACATAAGAATCGCGGTTAAAATCGTGTCCGCAAAGCTATAAGAATTCCGATTAGAATTGCCATGCGCCTACATAAGAATTGCGGTCAAAATCGCACATAATAAAGGTAAGAATTCCAGAATAATCATAAGAATCGCAGTAACAATTTTACCATATATGGCATAAAGATAATAAGAATCGGCGTGCACAAGCATAAGAATCAGTATATTTATGAGATCGGTAATTATAATAAGAATCAGCTATATATATGTACATAAGAATCACCAGTCGCTGGTTAGAATGCCTCCCGGTAACACATCGAGTATTCTTAAGAAATTTGGCAACTACGAGTCTGCGACCACGATATGGACCCCAAAGATACTGGCGAATTTAGCCCACATCAAATTCTCCTCCACAAGTTGACTGGCGTAGGCTTGAAAAAGCCTCGTCAGAAAACCGCTTCAAATATCTGGTGACGATCCCATCGCGAAGAAATAGAGCAGGAGGCCATAGCTCGAGCTGGGCCTCTGAAGGGGAAGGCATTGCGCAAAAAGCTGGCCTCTCTACGCGAGAAGGTTTCGTCTCAGATGTACGCGCGTTTAAATGCAGAGGAGAAGGAGGGATGGGATGCTTTGGCAAAGGAGGAGCACGCCGTGGCACTGCAGCAATATCATGATGTCGTGGACAAACCGCCCTCAGAAACACCTGAAGACCGACAAAAGTACATGTTTTTGCTTTGTAAATATCTGAAACGCATTGATTTATTTCTCCTTTCACTGTAATCAGGGTGATTCAAGGTCTCGCACAATTCGTCCAACCCATTCTTGACCTCATATGTGAGGCTACTGGTTGGAAGGCCACATTGATTGCTGGTGGACCCGAGCCTGCAGATAATGGTCTTTTGAATATTGTTAGGTGAGCTTTTCTTTTTATTACTGCCTTCTCGTTCTCGTCTATTGGTTCTAACAAGGTTTTAGTTTTCATTCAGGGACAACAAAAGGCGCCGTCAAGATGAATTTTGGGCATAGTGAACAAGTTGCATACCAGAAGCATCTGGTACCTATCTACCACAGCTTTCTACGTAAATGTTACAGTAAGCTTCTTTAACCTTTTAACTAGTCTTTGCTAAACGTTGCTAATATGTAAATATTTTCAGGTGTGGAAGAGTGTCGCGAGCGTGCCCTCCCAGTGGAAGAAGGATTTGAAACGTTGGAAGCTATGATGCAGAACAACGAATACGCAGCCACAGTTCACTGGGGAGGTTACCCAGTGGAAAAGGTTACCGCCCCAGCTGTAAGCTCCTCGGAGGATTTGTCGCGACAAGGTGTCATGACTGGTACCACATCTCACCCTCCGTTCTCCCATCCTCACTCACCACGGCCTCGTCGGTCTCGCTCTCCCACTCCTCGTCGGTCTCGCTCTCCCACTCCTCGTCGGTCTCGCTCTCCCACTCCTCGTCGCTCTCAGTCTCGTTCTCGTTCTCCATCACTGCGTCTTTCTCGCTTGTGTTCTCCCCAACCTCGTCCCACTCTAGTCGCCCATGGTCCATCATTACCCCTGCTCTCTACCTCAGCCAATTCCCAAACTCAGCCTCTTCAAGACTCCAGCTTGGTGCAACTCCCATCTCGCCCCAATCCAGTCCTGAATGAGCAATCGCCCAAAAGACCAGATCAAGTAGCGAAGAAGCGTTCTATGTTGGACTCGGACAGAGAAAACAGAGAGACCAGGTCAAGCCCAACCAAGAAGCAACGAATCGCACAGACAGGAGGCGAAAATTCGTTAGCTGGACATACGACACCTGTGATTGCACCCCATTCAAGTCATCACATTGAACCCGGTTCATCATCGGCACAGCCTTCGTCCCTGGCTTCCTCTGCACCTCTTCTGAAGTGGTTTAGCCAGTCCTACAAGTACTTCAGTCAAGGCTCCTCAGCACTTGATTTTACCCCGTCCACAGTGTTGGGCACGGCTTGGGAGGATTTGCTCACGGAGTGGGCAGTGTTTGAGAAGCGGTTTAATTACGCCGAGACTGGGTGACTTCCAGCAAAGCATCGTCCATCCACCGTCTCTGAGTGGATCAAGAACGCACGTTCAGACAAATGGCGTCCCTCTAAAAGACCCAACCTCTTGCAATATAGGAACACATTTCAGACGTGGTGGATTTCCATGCAACCTGAATGGAGATTGGATAATGGTTCAATTGTGGAGCACAATGTGGAAGGGGATTGGGGGGTACTGAAGGTGTCAGGGGTGAACGGTTTGTTGAGTGTGGTGGCTGCATTGTTTTTCTGGGGCATCCACGCCTACAGCTCTTCTGAAGAGCTTTCTCACTGGAAACGTGCAGTTCTATCCTGCTCAACTGTTCTTCGTCATTTGTAAATCTTTGAGTTGACTCCTTTTTTCATCATGTTTCATTGTTTTTTTAGTGGTTGTGTGCGCTTTTGTTAGTCTTTATATTATATATTAAATAATTAGATTTTGCTTCTGGTTTTCATTCTGGCTTCAATACTTATGAATTCAATTTATTTGAACATCTCTGATGCTGTGTGTTAACTTCGTCTCAACAAATGGTTTACATCACGGTAAGCAGAAATGAAAAGGCTGGACCTTTTTTTAAAATTATTAATAATTAATAATAATAGAATTTGTTTCGTTATTATTACTATTTATGTACGCATTTTAAAATCAATAATAATAATACATAATAGAATTTGTTTCGTTATTATTTATTTTGATGTTAAGTAAGAGATAAGATTTAAGATAAGATGAGATAACGACATTGTGATCCGAGTTTCATCAAAATAATATGAAGTACATCCAACCACCCCCTGCTGCATCCACCCATTCCCGCCCTCGTTGGGCAGCACTAATGGTCGGGATTAATGTAAATATATTTATTATATCTAGTATACACTCCCGCCCCATGATTTGAGCACCCATACCTATCCCAGAGCCTAACCGCTCAAAAATTGAGTGTGTTCTATTTATAGAATGTCATCCAAAGTGCCCCGCCTGCATCCACCCCCTCCCGCCATCTTGCAAAGGGGGAAACACCATAATTATAATTAAAATATATATTGCTACCCATTATATACCCTACCCCGCCGTTTTCCCTACCCAATCCCGCCCAACAGTGAGCAACCCATCCCGCCCACCAAGAAGAGCACTGTTTACCTATATTTACCATCTCCCCCTACCCCGGCTGATGCTGGCACCCTACCCGGGCATTTTTTCCCAATAGCAGAGACAAAAAGCCAACTGGCAAACTTTGCCAGTTGGCAGCCCAGATGCATCAGCCTAGTTTGCCAGTTGGCATATATTGATATAGATTGCCAGCTACAATAGGTGACTAGTTCTCATCTGAATCAATGTCTGGGAGAACACCACCTTGAGTCTCTGTCTCTGCCTGTGAACCCGACTCGGCTTCTGATGATTGCCTGTTACTCTCCGTCTCTGTTACCGGAATGGATGTTTTAGTGGAAGCTGTCAGTGGCGTATTCAGTCCCGAGTGGCTTGCCTTTGACGAAGGCAAAGTGAATGGAATGTAGTTCAAGCACCACTCGTTTCCAAACCCAAGTTCACAGAGAAGTGGGTTCCAGTAAACTGCACAGGCTCCTGCCAAACGTTGTGCGTAGTCGGCCTGCTTCAAGGCATATGCCTTCAGCCCGGATTGAAGATGTGACCCTATCTCCGTCCGCAGCCCTACATGTTGTTCCCACCACCTTACCTTCCACTCCAGGTATGCAACACACCGCCGCATCTCCTCCACAATCAACTTCACCTCTTCTTCCCAGCGCAATGCTCGTGCACGAGCCTTTGCCCACTGCACCCGAGCAGTGACATCTAACTCGGCATCCTCATCAAGCTTTTTCGTGTTCGGTCCAATCACGAGCCAAATCCAGGGGATGAGGTGATGTGTTTTCAATTTCTTCCGATTTTCGTGGTCCTCATCATCCAACCCTTCTTCCAAAGTATCATGTTCACCCAGTGGCCGCATATCGTCCTCATTCAATTCCAAGAGACGGAAGGACCAGTCTCCTTTTGGGTCCAATTTCAGTAAGGCATCCTGCGCAGATCGGTATCGTGCTGCAGCGTTGTCCTTCTTCTTGTTCAAGCGATCGTACAGTGCGCAGGCACGGGTGTTAACTTTGTTCCCCTCTCCTGTGAGATTAAGTTTCTTGAAGGTGGAAAGATTGGTTTTTGCACGAAGCAAACACCGAATCTCCTCCAGTGCGACATCTGCTTGAGCGACCCAAGCACAGGCTTCAATGTTCCCAAGTCGGTTTACGGTGAGGCGCAAGGTGTCAGGCAGAGATGAAGGTAGGAAAAGCTTGGCACATTCCACAGGAGGGGGTTTAGAAGCATCAGAACCATTCTCCTCCTCAATGAGGGGAGCTACACACGGCATGTAGCTCTTTTGAACATCACGCCAACTATTTAGCCAACGTAAGAGTGCTGTCTGCTTCTGTTGGAAATCGGCAGATTCCCGTGTTGTTAACTTTGAGCTCTCCGACAATTCATCCTTTAACAGTCGTCTGACCAAATCATAGAAGTGACATTGGGTAAAATGTATTTCAGGTAATGGCAATAAACGTGACGTACTGCTGGTCCTCAATTTCAAGGCCTGTTAAAAGAAAACTTGACATTGAAATCTTGTGAACTGGGAGCTCCCCTGAGCGAGCTGCTGCATCTTCTTCGGCTGCGAACTGTAACCGAACATCCTGAAGAGTCATTACGACGAATGAGACAGTGACGTGAACATATTACAAGACCAACACCTGACACTGAATAACCGGGAGTGCTGCAAGTGGCTGAACACATGATTGCGTCGTGTTCTGAATTACAGGTGTTAATCTACGAATTAGGAGAAACAAATCTCATAAATTAGTGTTCAAATTAATAGATTGCGTTGAAAGCTAACCTCCGGCTCATCAACCTTTGCTGTTATGTGCTTTATGTATGGCTCTTGTTCGACGAAGGCACCCCATCCTGACCCGAGTTCAATATCATCAAGACCGTGATCTTTTTGTTTGAGTTTGAAGTTCGCATCAATTGCAACAAACAATGTGTAAAGAAATCTATCAGTTTATATTGCGAGTCATGATCAATTGTCAAGAGATAATGATAAGGAACGAAGTGCGCACGCATCTGATGTATCTGCATCCCAATTGCCTGGCAGATTCTTTTCAGGATGCGGACATAATGGGCATTCCACCAATGTCCCCCCCAGCTCAGTCCCCAATGCGCCAGATAGTGAGTGAGCACAGCCAGTCCTCTTGAGTCCCATCATGTGCCTCCAGATTCGTATTGCGCGATTAAAGTTATTTAACTGTGACTTTATGTAGGCATTAGTTCTGGCATGGGTACGCTATTAAAGTGGAGTGCTGTGATCGTACCGGCTGCTCTCTCAGCTCGAGAAAATCAGTCTTCTGTAGAATGTGGTAGTAGTAGTTGTAACTGGTGATTTTTCCATCCAAATTAAGAGAGTGAAATGTATCAAGGACTTCAAATGTGAATACAGTGCGAATCTGCCGTAGTGATGCTGGAAATAGACGCTCACGCAAGAGCTGTCTGTATCTTGGAGCAGTATTTGGTTGACACTTGCAGTAACGAACAGAGAGCTTGAAAACACCGGTTGTATGAATAACTTGCAACATCTGAATATCTCCACTCGATGCTTGCTCAGCGCAAGTAGGACAGTCACAGCCGCCATGTCCTAGTTGGTGTACAAGACCGAGCTTGTACAGCGATGACTTAACAAAAAAGGTGCCGTTCCATTTCTACCAAGTGTTTAGGACAAATCACAAATAAGATATCGGAGTGTGGTGTATCAGTCTACATACCTCAATGCGGTGGAACAGAAGGTGTTCGTGCTGGTGAAGGGAACATGATTGGCACAGTACCTGGCTAGTATTGAAGCAGTCCACACATCAGAACGTGGACTGGCCCTCTGTTATCGGAGACATTGGAACCCCACAGTTACTACACGCAGGATCGCGAGAGCCATCTGGAATGCCCTCATGCTGAAGAATAATATCAAGAAACTCATCACGTGCATGAAGCCAGTCTGCAAGCTTGTTCTAATGTTCATTACTAGTTGAGAATTTGAGATAATACATTTACAGATGAACATACTGTACTACTGGATTTTGTTTGACTCCGTTTCTTAGGCGGCTCTTCCTCTCCAGATAATGATGTCGACTCCTGATTATCAGCCATTGGGATGGGAGTCTGAGAATCACCTTGTCCACCCAGACCCGCCTCACCATTGTCAGCAGTGTTAAGAGGTGTAGATCTCTCGCCATCATGCTGAGATGCAGGTGTCGAAGTAACTTCACTGTGCCTCAAACCCTTCATTGATGATCAGCCTCTGGTTTTCTTCCCCAATGTCACCACATCAGTCTTTCCGTGATTCCTTTTGGCGGCGGCAGATGGACTTGCATCGCGAAAGCCAACACACCTCGTTCGTGAGTTTGTTTTGGAGTCGACAGGTTTCTCTTGTGAGGCAGCGGTGCGCTTCATGATAAGGACACGACAAGTGAAAAGATAACAGTTAGAACTATATTAGGAAACACAGGGAAACTCACCTGATTGTTCGATCTCCGATTACTTTTCGGTACACACACAGGTTTAGACATAGACTCGGATTTGAAATGCATTAAGGAAGAACAAAGAATAATTTAATTATTGGCCACTACGCTTAGCACTAAGATGATCCTTATGGGCTTGCACAGTAGGATAAGGGACGTAAAAAACCCTCGGCCCGTATTTGTGTTCATCACCCCGAACATGGCCTGTAAACTCCACCACACCACGCGCCATTCCCTTCAGAAATGCCTCAAGTGCATCTGCATATGTAGTGTATGACTTCCATTGCCTTTCATCATGAGGGAGGTCAGTTATCAAGAAACGTGCCCAGTCTCTAGATAACGTATATTGGTTAGTGAAAAAATTGTTTTGAGTCAGAATATACGCACAAGTCACTGTAGATGCCAGGGCATCGACCTTTGATGATGGTATAGAAGGTGCGAGAAGAGGGATTAAACTCGGGCTGGGTGCTGGCTAATTCGGCTTCTTCATCGTCATCGGGAGGGGGTGTGACACCATTAGGAGCCATCTCCGAGATAGACTCTTGAATAGAACGGAGCAAGTCCATCATTTCTTCATGCCCAGCATGAAGAGTCGCGTTTTGAGCACTCAAGGCGCGCGTAAGATTGTGGAGAGCAGCAACTTCATCTTGGAGCGCTTGAAGCTCCATTGCAAGTGTGTCACATCGCACAGAAGGTTGGGGGCTCAGGATGGACTCTGTGCTATCAAATACTAAGGTATGATTCTCGACTGAAGTGCGTCAGACATGCACAAAACAATGGGAATGGAAGCGACTCACAATTCCTAAAGTGGACGACAGGTTTTTTGGATTTAGATGGGGTAGCAGGTTCTCGAGGACCTGTTCCGCTTGCATGGGCGCCTGATGAGTAGTTGCATTGAGGAGTAAAACTGGAGGTCTTCATGCTGAGAGGCGGTCTCCAGATATATGTGGGAGGGGAGAGGTCGAGGTCTAAATTAAATTTATACTTGACTTGAATTGGAACTATTTGCTCGACAAACACACCTGACTGTCGGAGTCCGCCACCCGACACTAAAATTCCAAATGAAGAATTAGTTAGTCGACTCGAAAAAAAATAAAAATAAAAACATTTTCCATACCGAAATAAAATCATTTTCTATAGCAAAATACTCAAACAAACAGAAAGAGAGGGGAGAGGGGGGACAATACAACCTTCGCCCAAACCGACCACTTGTTGTTCACGTCCACCCAACATACAACTCCCCACCCCACTCTGAACCCTTCTCGTTTCAGCATGACTAGAGCGCCCTGGACCACCAAAGAGCAACGTACCTTTCTCAAACAGCACCTCATCAAGTGGAGGGTCGGGGATTCAAAGAAACATATCTTGTTGTTTGACACCCTCGTCAAAGAGTGGATTGAAAGGTGGCCAGCAGGCTATACCCCACCTTCAGAGGCCGACATTGAAAGTTACATTGACATCAATACACCACATAGCCTGGCAGAAGCAATGGCCAGGGAGGTTGCTGTCACTCCCATAGCTAAGGTGCGTCATTAGTCAACACTTCTGTGCCCCATAATTCTATATTTGACTTACATTTCCTATTCAGAGACTTCGCCAGTGGCTCAATAATTACACCAATCGACTGACAGAATCCGACCTGGAAGAAAGTGACGATTCTCGGCCATCCAAGAAGACCAAAAAAACTAAGCATACCAACAATAAAAACAAGAGCGCTTCCACACCAAAGGCAGAGCTGATCCTTGGCGCTAAGCGCCTGCTTCAGACGTGGCAGGTGTTCTGGAACAGACATCAGGAGACTCTTCAGACTCTCGTTAATGCAGCATGGAAGGAAGAACACCAGGGAAAGGATTGTAAGAAGACACCAGAGAATGGATGGATCACTTTCTCCAGCAGTGGGTGATGAAGAAATACAGAAGCCTTGACGACGATGCGAAAGCTCGTATAGAGGTAGCTCGCAAGTTAACCACTGGATATGAAGTCATGGATGAAACCATCCAGGAACGCAACCAGCGGTATGAGAGGTAATTATTCCCGTTCAACTTGTACCTTTAGTCTTACCATGATTGATCATGGTTCAACTAGCTGCATCGCCCAGCTCCCTACAGCTCTCGACAATGTTTCCGCTTCTATTTATGGACAAACTGAATGGTCAGGAATGATGATTTTTGGTGGTCCTCGACCGAGTCTAGGTGGAAAACGCCAGATTGTAGTGTAAGCGATCGCTTGTTGGCATGAGTCTTTTTCTAACATATCTTTGGTTAGGTCGTTCGGAGGCAGAACCCAGAACCTCAAGGAATGGATGGGGAAGGAGAAGTTCGCGAAGGCCATTCATCAAGTATTTTCAGATTATATGTTGGACACGTATGGAGGTGGGTAGTCTTTATTCGACATTTAATCTTGATTGTGCTGACAAGTCCTTCTAGACGGCGAAGCACTTGAGAAATGGTCTCTTGACTATGAGCCACCCAGCTGCTCAGAGTCTGAATGCGAAGACAGTGAGAGCAATGACGGAGGTAATGCAAATGACGGCACATTAGTCATTCGGGGAGGTGCTCATGTAGTATTGAGCGAAAAAGAGAGGTGGGTCATTGAATCTTATCTAGGCAACACTGTCTCACGTTATTTTGTTACAGTCCATACGACGTGGCCACTACTTCGAGCTCATCTTCTCCTCCATCACGCGCTGTCACTGCTCTTGAAATAATCAAGAATGTCTTGACGACAAGTCTACATGATACAACCACTCCCACCATTGATTCTACAAAATCCGCTGCAGATCATAACGATCAAGCTGCTCAAGGTCAGTGTCTTCGTGGAATATCTTAGAAAGCACTAACACACCCTATTTCAGACCCCAATGCGGACACACTGCCCCATCCAACGAACAATTCGCAAGGTCACAGTGTGGAGGGTGCTGTGGTTGAAGAGAGAAACGACAAGGGAATAATTGGTAAGCTTGGTGCTCATCCAAGTTCAATAACTTGACTAACACTTTTCTCTATTAATGATTTAGTTGAGACGACAAACAGAGAAGAGGAGGTTGATGATTTATCCATGGTCGCCGGTCTTCCACAACTACCTCTCAATGTTGTGGATGAAGCAGCTACCAACTCAGTTGGTGTAGATGATGAAGATCAGCTAGACAAGTGCTCTGCCCCACAACGAACACGAGAGCAGATGGATAAAGATCACGATGCAGATGCTGGTGAGACTAGGTTTACATTGCTCATGCTATCTAGCCACTGACCACCTACTAGACGTTATTATGGCCCAGGAAGAAACTCCGCCTCTTAGAGATCAAGATGAAACAACTGCTATCCACACACCTCCGACGATGTCAAAACCCGCCACGTCATCACCCACTGTCTCCTCTATGACGAGCCCAACCCAACCTGACGCCTCCAACAACTCGGCTGCGACATCTGTTTCAACGCCCTGCATCACTCCAGCTACTCCTTCACCATCCTCATCTGTATCCATCAACGCCCCATCAGCCGATCCCATCACCACCACAGCGCCAGTAGGAACACAGGCAGCTTGGGATGTTGTCAGGAATGCATCTCAAGATCCGCAATGGCACTCATTTGTCAATGCGTTCTTTCGTTTTGAGACTCAGGAGCCCATCACAGGAGTAAGTCACCTCACTGTGTCATACATATGGGGGCTGTCGTGCTAACCAAATGTCTAGCAACTCTCTGTGGGCCTCATGATGCGCCCAAAAATGGTTACAGAGTGGATCAGGTCCAAGAAAAAGCATTCCATCCCCGATATTTCCTTTAACCTGGCAGCGACTCAAATGGTAACATGGTGGAAAGCCTTGTGTCCTAATCCCAACGACGCGACTATTTTTCCATCTTTTGCTAAAGGGGGCACCTCTGGCATTTATACCGTTGTTGTCCCATTAGCATGGTGTGTTTCCCTCATCAATGACAGTGCAGACATCACAATTCAGGAGGAGTTGTGGCAAACCATCGGAACACTTGGGCGCATCTTGGCGTTCTTTGCTGCTGAGAGCAAGAAACCTCAGTGTGCCTCGAAACGTTCTGTCGCATCAGTAGATGTGGCCTCCAAGGAGGATGGTGGCCGAAAGCGGTATGTCATTGGATGTCCTTGATTTTAAAATTACTGACTAGCAGTTTCCAGGTTGAGGAAACGTTAAACGACGTCGACACCATGTTGTAGGACCTCCCTTTACACTACTTCTCTCTCTTCTCCATCACATGTGTTACAGTACTCCTCCCCATGCCGTCACTCATCTGTGTGTTCAACCCATTTCTCTTTTGCCATTTTCCACGCACTTTTTAGCATTTTGCTCTCGCTTGTCATTCTTTTCATCATTTCCCTCTTGCTTTTTGCCTGCATATCTCTCTCACTCATTTAATCTATCCTTTCCAATGATTTTGTTGTGCCAGTCTTATGATTTTGTCACGCCTGTCCCATAATTTTAATCACCCCTTTAGTTTTGATTTCCTCATCAATCACTCAACCCTTTTCAATGATTTCGCTGCACCTATATCATGATTTCGGCACATGTTTGGTGTTGATTTTGTCATCGTCCTGTCTCCACCCTTTCAATGATTTCGTCACATTTATTTTATGATTACATCCCCTTTTAATCATTGATTTCGTCATTGTCCTCTCTCTGCCGCCCTTTTCAATGATTTCATCCCATTTATTTTATGATTTCGCCATTTATTTAGTTTTGATTTCGTCATCATTCATTCTCTGTCCCTCCCAATGATTTCATCACACCTATTTTCTGATTTCGCCAGTCCTATTTTATGATTTTGCCATTTATTTAGTTTTGATTTCATCATCACCCACTCCTTATTTCTTCCAATGATTTCGTAGCACCTATTTTATGATTTCATTGTTACACTCTCTGTCCCCTCCAATGATTTTGCCCAATATATATATATGATTTAATTTTTGTTGATATGGAAATGATTTCGCTCCATGAAGTTAATGATTCAGCCGGCTGCATGAGACTTATGATTTGCACAAATGATTTGATTTGGACAGGAATTCATTATGATTGTGCACACTGACTATACATATTAGTTATGATTTCCGATCCATGACAAAATGGAATGACTACCTATGGCATTGCCATGTTAAATGATTGCTCTTATCAATAACCACTCTTGCTTGCCCACTATCATGAGTTGAAATTGGTCTGATCAATCCATTGCTAACAGATATCATGACATGATAGGTCTGGCAAGTGCAACACCAACCTTAAGCGCAATTCCTTGGAAGGCGATAACTACAAATGGCTGCTTTAACTTTGTGGATCCGTTATATTTTCCATTGACAGAATATCCAGACTTCAAATTTACCGCCTACCAGCAAATGGATACAGAAGAGATGATCACATTCTTCCAAAAAGCAGCCAAGCGACAGGAGAACAATGGCCCAGAAATGGCATTCCGGTTCTCACATGTGTGGAGTAGGAAGACGAAGACACTTTTGCCCACCATGTATCCGGAACAACCAAGCGGGGTTCAATCGCCCTCCCCACCACGCAATGAGGTAAATCCAATGTTTGAAAATGTCATGGCAGGCAAGCGAAAGAAGAGGAAGGCAAGAGGGAGGGCAGGTGACAACGAAATCAGGTCAATTGAAACTGGGAATGTGGAAGGGGGCTGGACAGAGGAGGAACCAGTGGAGCCAGAAAGTCAGCAAGCCCACCTTGTCAACTCTGAACACCAGAGAGCCAAGTCCACTCCTGCGTTAGGGGTATTGGCGGCCGGTCCTGAATCTCAACAACCTTCCGACAACACAATAGAACCAATAGCTGCCAGTAACACACAAGGGGTCAAGTCTACCAGGAAGAAGAAGACAAAGGGTGGGCAGAAAAAGAAAAGGTGAGCATCAGCTATACTGGAAATGGAGGAGGATCAGGAAGAGCCAACTCGAGTATTGGTTGGTGAAGAGGGAAATTCATTGCAAGAAGAACCGGGCACCCAAACAACAACATTGCTCCATAGGCATAGCAGCCACTTTGCAGGGGCTGCAGCCAAGTATCCAACACCATTCTCTGATCGTGCACCAACTCCAGCAAATGAAGGAGCACCTAGGGCATCTCAAAGGCTTAAGCAGAAGAAATCCAAACAGAACAAATGAACTTGTATTCCATCAATAGTCAGGGTATTGAATACATATGACAGAATGACTTTGATGTGCAAAATGTAGTGTCCAAAAAATTGAGTCATGATGATAGAGTGGGACCGGGCGGTAACGATAATGTCCAGAAGAAAAATGTACAGAAGGAAGCGAGGGAATGGTGATGATCGTGATGAAGGTTCAAAAAAAAAATATACAACAAAAACTAGTCAGGCTGATGATACATTGTCCAGAGGCAAAAAAACAGTTGAAAAAAAATTGGGGGAGATGTGAGATCCAAAAAAATATGCATGATACATTACTTAGCAAGACGACAAGAACGACAAGGATGCGAAAGACCTCTGGAGGTCAAAGCGGCTGCCTGAATGTGAGGCGATGAATGAGTAGCCGGCTGCCCCAATAACACCCTCTGCCTGTTACCCCCTACCACAAGGAGCAGTCAGTTCAGATCCCTCATATGCTGTGAGCAATTGGTCAACCATGACATTGGGACCAAGTGCCTGGTCTGCCATTGCCACAGCATAAGTGACATCCTGTCCCAGCCCAAGGAGAGCATTGCCAACCTCTGAGCACAAAATGTGCACTGATTGAAGGCCCCTGCCCAGGACAGTGGAGTTGTGCTCGATGGCTGACTTGGCCAGCTCAACGCGCTCCTCAAGATCCTCAACACGCTCCTCAAGCTTCTTGATGTGTTCCTGCAAGGCGCGCATAGTGACTGAACAAACCATGAATCAGTTGCATACAAGGTCATTTAAAAAAAGCTATACCTTTACAAGGCACCTTTGGTTTTTTGGCCTCTTTTTTCTCAACATTGGAGGGTTGGAAATCGTCGTCGTCTTCATCAGTCCCCGCATCGTCCTTCTTCGTTTTCCTTTTGCCCTCTGTGGTCTCCTTCCCCTTTCCCTTCGGCGTCTGCTCACCATCGCCTGCTGAAACGGAACCGCCCACTGTTTCTTTAGTGGAGGTCTTCTGCTTTCTCAACGAGGGGGGTTGTGACCCTTCAGTGCCCGACTGGCTGGCCGCTTGATTTTTCTTCTGGCTACCCAGTTTTCCAGCCTGCTTACGGTCGGATGCATAGTCGCATGCATCCTTTGTCTTGACACAATGCTCACAGCGGGTGGTGTTCGCTGCCCGGACACAGGGGCTGTCCCGCCAGGAACAATTGGAGCAAGGAGTCACATAGATGTAGTGCCCATCCTTGAACACTACCTTGGGGATACAGGTGTTAACAACAACCTCGACAACAGCTCTGGGGTTGGGTGTTGGGGAGGCAGCCAAGGAACTTGCAGGCGTGGTGGGTTGGCGAACAATCCTTGCGGTTTGGGCAGCCGAGGTATCCGCTGAGTCTGTTGAGGGGGCACCCGGTCCTGCAATGTTTGCGACTTCAGGATCCAGTTGAATCCGCTTGCCTCCTACTCACAGCATTACTAGCCATACATTTTGATGGTGTGAACCTTACTTACCTCCTGGAGTTGGGGGTTGAGGGGCAGCCTCATCAATGTCCTTTCGCTTACTTGTTGTTTCTTCTGTAAATAAGTTAGATGGGAATCCAGAACGCTAGTGTTCACTTGCCAGTACCTGAGGTCCAGCCAGCTGTTAATGGTGAAGGTATGAGGGGAACCGGCCGCCCATGAGGTGATGTTCGCATCTGAACATTTGTGTTGAGGGTGGGGCGAACTGTTATAGTTGGTGCACGAGATGTGGGGGCTGCAGGGGGAGGAGCATGAGAGGGAGCAGGTGGAGTAGCACCAACTTGAGATAAAGGAGCAGGCGGAGCGGCACCCAGGTTTGATGGAGCGGCAGCCACCTGACGCCTAGCAGGCGCGCCTGTTCTGGCTGCCACTAGATGTGAACCAACGGCAGCAGATTGACGTGCAGGAGTTGGTGCAGGAGCAGGAGAAGGGGAGTGGGTGGAGGAGGGGGCGGCCACTGATGAAAGCTTGTCGCATGCTGCCTTTTTTGTCCTCCATTCCGCTAGCTTGCTTGACACATCGGTTTCTGATTTCTTATCTTGTGTGCCCTGCTGCACAGACAGGTTCTCAAAGTCCAGTGCAACCCAAAAAATCCACGAAACGGACAATGTTTTCTTCCAATATGCTTTAATATCAGGAGCAACTGCCGCAGGTTGGGTGATCCCCAATCGGAGACAGGATTGAAGGTAATCCTTTTATTTAGTCCGGTTAGTGAAAGAAACAAAGAAATTATTGATCACATACGAGGTCCGTTGCCATTGCTGCCAATGTGCCAACAAGGGCATCCTCTTTCCTGTTTGCAAACGCTGCTGGAAGTTTGGATTGGACCTTGTTCAGAACAAGAAGGAAGCAGTTGAGAGTAATTGTTGTTGACGCCATTGGTAAAACACGGTTGGAGGTGATGGAGATGAGATCGTGCTGATCAGTGATGGTGGTGGTGGAGGTTAGGAAGAAAAAAAAAGGAAAATGGTAATACCCCTGGTTGTATTTGTGAAATCAGGGTCAGCTGCCACATCAAGCAATGACTGCCTCACATGACTGATCGATAAGAATAGAGCAACCATGCAGACACATTGTACAGGATATATATGGACATGTGTATTTCATAACGAAGATTGTACAATGACTGGCCGATCCAACCACCTGCTCTCCCATTACAACCTCCTTGGTTGTTGAATTGTACACTTAGTGGGGAGTGTGTTATTTGAACCGTTGATTACTGCTTCCGCTTGCTCAACATTGCCACCCTCACTAACCATCTCCACCAACCACATGATGAACCTGCTTGCTCCTCAACACCAGCAGCTCTCTAATGGTGTGATGCTTGTCCCAGGCTGCTTACTCTTTGTCGCCTGCTTTCTTCTTGCCTTGCCAACAATGTTCCCTTGAACTGCCCGCCAACTAGAATTTTGTATTGATGTCTAATACACATGATGAGGTGTTAACCGGCCGCCTATCTAATACCTAGTTGCCTGATGGGATGTAAGTAGGTTTTTCAACAGGCGCTGAGTTTGTTCTTTTGCACAGCAACCTGCTGAAAACTTTCAAAACCGCCCGACCCATGTTTGTTAAACTATTCTCTGACCGCTTGCCAGTCCCGCCTGCCCCAACCACCCGCTCTCCAATTATAACACCGGCTGCTTGAGCCACATGCTCTGACCACTTGCCCTTCCCATGACTGGCTGCTTCAGCCACGCACTCTGACCGCTTGCCCTACCTTCCTACCCCAACCACCCGCTCATGCGCTGACTGCTTGCCCTTCTCATAACCGGCTGCTTCACTAGCTACTCTGACCGCTTGCTCTACCTACCCTTCCCGCCACCCGCTCTCCCATTACAACTTCATCTACATGCTCTGACCACTTGCCCTAACCGCCTGCCCTAACCACCTACTCTCCCATTACCGAACCAGCTGCTTCATCCACGTGCTCTGACCGCTTGCCCTACCTACCTCCCAACCACCCACTCTCCCATTACAACACTGGCTGCTCCATCCACGTGCTCTGACCGGCTGCTTCAGCCACGTACTCTGAGTGCTTGCCCTACCCACCTGCCCCCTCCACCCACTCTCCCATTACATGACCAGCTGCTCCATCTGCCTGCTCTCCACCCATTCTCTATTACATGACCACTTACCCCTACCTACCGCCTGCCCACTACCTGCTCACCAATGACATGACCACTACACCATCCAACACCTATACCCCACACTATGCTATGCTACCCCATCACCCGCTTGCTGTCCATTTCCCCCCCACCCCACCACCCGGTCATCCACAATATAAACTGTACTACCTGGTCCCCCTGTTCCCCCACCTGGACCAACCACCCTACCACCCACCCCACTCCTACCACCTGGTTTTTATTAATAACACCCACTAGTATACCAATGTAACCACTACCTACATAACTATTAATCCACTACATATCTGTGAGTTCCATGGAAAGTACTCAGTTCTTACACTCAGGCATATCCGTGGAGCAACTCAGTTCTTCAAGCATCGCTCCCTTACCTGATTGCCATTTATGTGTTCCCAATTGGTGAGTTTCTGAATTTCTGTGTAGTTCTCATCTAACTTTTGAACAGGCTTTCCAATGGATGGAGTGTCAGAATCTGGTCACATAAGTATTGAAGTGGCCGCTCTGGCTGCTTTCAATGATTTACAAGATTGCACTCATCACTCTTGACAGGATGCCAAGTCAGGCAGCGCAGATCAACCAGCTGCCCCAGCTGCTCATGAAACAGACCAATATGCTAACAAAGTCAACCTGGCCGCCCCAGCTGCTCTCTGCAATATCTCCATGCCTGGCACTGCCAAGGGTGCAACCGAGGCTTCTTTGAAGGGCAAGCAAAGGGAGGTGCAGCAGGAAGACTATGAACGGATGGAAGCACAGGAACAAGCCGATGAGGACCAGGAGGGGATCAATGACACAGAGGACGGAATGGAAGGTGATGTCACCCTTGAAGCTGAATTCATGCAGACATTGAGTTTGACAAGAAAATGGAGCAGGTGTATCGAGCGCACGGCCTCAAAAATTATATCCGGCCAGAGGAGTTTCTCTACCAGCATGCGGCTGCTTTTGAGGGCCAAAAAGCATCCAAGGTTGAAGTCATTGATCCTGATGTTCGTCAACCATCTGGCTTGATGCGAGTTGCCCACACAAACAGCTACCACCAAATCAATTTTCTGTGGTGCTCATGTCAAGGAGAGTCTAAAACATTTGGAGACTTTGTTGCAGCTGGTTTCATGCCAGCAAGCTTCTCTCAGGTCAATACACTTTTCACCAGGAAGCTGTTGGACTTTGCACAACTTGCCAATTTGGAGCTTGCAGCATCTGTGTACCAGATACATCAATTACTGGTTAGACAAACGCAGCCACTGGGCTACATTCTTGCAGATGACTTGTATCACTTGCTACATTGGATGCTTCAACTGGATCGTTGGATGAAGAAGCTTAAATGGGCGGGATTCGGCCACTTGACGCAAGATCCTTTAAAACCGGCTGCTGGACAGTTATCCAACTTCTGTGCAGCATGCCCTCAGCCTGGCATTAACTTGCCAGCAGATTGGAAGAGCGATAAAAACCAGATAGTCTACAGCCGCTCATTTGTTGCAGATGGGAACTTCAAGGCAGATCACATTTCGGCTGCAACGCGAGCAGATGAGACACCATTGTATGATGGTGGAGGCATGATGCCTCACTCTGATGCTTACAAAAATCACATTGAAAAGGCAACAGAGACCTGCATGGTAAGCTTGGAGGGTTGTCTGGGTTGACAAGCTTCTAATTATTGGAACAGAAAGCACCATGTGAAAACACATTCCGAGCCATTGAAGCATCCTTGACAGCAAGCAAAGTCTGTGATATGACAGGTGTTGTTGGCATTGCATGCACCTGCCATGGCATTTACTGTCCTAATGGGCTTGTGGATCTCTACAAGGGAGAACAGCAAAAAAATGTTGATTATGCCTTCGTTCAGGCTCTAGTTCGAACCAATGTTGATGTCAAGCAGCGTGTCACAATTTTGTACGACATTGCTTGTCAGTATTCTATTCACCTACGGACGCAAATTGACGGGATGCTGGCTGAGCATGGTCTGGAGCTTTTGGAAATCGACTGGGCGATTGGATTGTTCCATATCCATGCCCACAAGGACAAGTGCTATTTCAGATATTCTCCATCGTTTATTCCAGGGCTTGGCATTGTTGATGGAGAAATCATGGAAACCAACTGGTCTGTTCTCAACAAACATTCCTGGGCACTCCGTACTGGACACCAGGTGGGTTGAGTGGAAGGGTTGGATGACTACACCAGTGACTTGAACTACAAACGGACGCTGCAAATGCCCGAGACCCTACGGAAGAAGTATTTGCTTGCTAAGACAATGTCAGCCGAACATAAGCTGGTCTTTGCAGAGGTCAGCCAAAAATGTCACCAGCATGTTCAGGCGTGGACAGCTGCTATTGAGGAGGCAGAGTCAAAGCGCTTGGAGGAACCAGCTGTCATGGATATTTATGGTGCAGATTCCAACAAGATGAAGCTATCGCTACCAGCTGCTCTGCCTGCCAGTGCTAGCTCAGATCTTCAAGAGTATCTCAACTTTGCATTCATTGTTGAGGATGCTCAGTATGTGGTACCTGATCTATATAATGTTTGTGCACTGAAACATGGTTCTTCGTGTAGATCCCAGGTGGTGGAAATTGCGCAGAGAGCAACAAAAGACAGCACAGGTGTTGAAGCTGAAAAGCTTGAAGCAGAACGCGAAAAGTTGCGCACAATGCTAGGCAAGCTACAGATTGTTGAAGCCAAGGGTGGAGTCCTATATGAAGCAGCACCGGCCGATCTCCCACCTCCCAGTGTCACCGACGGCCTTCCAGAGCACAAAACTCTGTTCCTTCCTTCCAACAAAAATGTAAATGCTCAACAGACTTCAGTTGAGTGTGCTTGCTGAGTTCAACACCTTCAGAGTCTCTTGAAAGGCATTTGTGATCTTGTTGTTGAGCGCTCCCTCGAGTTTTTGCATGTCATGCAAAACAAGCCATCAAGTGGAGTCAAGACACGTTCGCAAGCGAAGACACAGCAGTTGGAAACACGCGTCAAAGTAATGGCACAATTGTACAGAAACAGCTGCAACAAACTTCTCAAGCTTAATCCGGATCATCATACCCTGCACATATTCCAGGAATTGAACAACAAAGATGTTCAAGCAAGTAGCCTGATGGTCAGTGGGAATTCCACTAGTTCACGTGGGATTTCAAAAGCTTTGTCTTGGATATGGCGTTCGCAGCTGCTAGCATGTGCACCTGATCAGCTTGGGCAGGAAGATCGGAATTCATTGGACTCGGTTGCTACGGAAGAATGTAGGTTCTTCATTTACACATTCATAGAACCCATCTCATGGTCAAAATTGATCAGTTTTGCGCGTGCATTGGCTGTGTGCACGGGCACTGTGCCAACGCTGGGAGGAAGAGGTTGAGTTAGTCACACATGAAATGGCTTGGGTTGTGTGATATTTTTTGTATCGTGCAGAGGGTTGGAAGCGGGCGGCTCTTGATCCAAAAACATCCAAACCGGCCAGTTGCTATGCATACTGCCAACAGCATGCTTGTTTGCGGATCGCAACTCATGCAGACATGATCTTTAAAACAGTCAATTCTCAATACCAGTCACCAATGTAGCCACAATCATGTAAAAAACATTCAAATCATCAAATATATTCTTTTAAGCAAAGCAATATGTAAGAGTGTGCGAGGGAGACTACATGTATCAAAAAAAAACCTAAAAAGTTAGAAGTCAGCTTGCGAAACTCAAACACAACAAAATGATATGAAAGCACCTGAAAACCAAAGATGATGGTGTATATAAAATGCATGATCGACCGGCCGCTACTTGCCCAGGAGGGCATTTGCAAATCCATCGTCCTCGTCCTCCTCGTCCTCATCCTCTTCCTCGTCATCATCTTCCTCATTGTCCTGGTCGTCCTCATCCCCTCCATCTTCCGTTGTTGATTCCCTTATCCAGAAGTGCCATCTCGACATCCTGCTGGACGACTGGTTGACCTGCTTGCCCACTGGTTGTGGTGGAGCCTGCGCGGGTGCCCGGTAAGTCGCCTGAACGGCTGCAGCAAGGGCTGGTTTCAGCGACATTTTGGTTACGGCGAGGGCAGAAGCGAGGCCACCATCCAACTCCTCGTCATCGTCCAAAATTATGGGTGTGTCGGCAGTCCCAAGATGGGGGGCATGCTCGACGCGAGGACCGCAAGCCCCCCATCAGATTCGGTGTCGTCATCCCCCTCCATATCATCATCTTCATCTGACTGATCAATATCGTCCATAATTTTCTTCAACCTGTCAGACCCATACTGCACAGAATCGGCCCAGTTTGGTTCTCCTATTTGCAAGGGTTATGGATTTTGATCATTATGACACAAAAACGCTCACTGGATGTCACCAGCTGCTCATCTGACTTCTTGTCCTTCTTGGTAACTGATGCATTTGCAGATCCGGTCGGCTGCTCATTGCGCATGCGGCTCGAAGCAATTGATGGCTTCTGTGCTCAACGAACCCCAGAGGCGGACCTCCACGCTGAGAGCGATTCCGTAGGGCGTTCGGTGACAGCGTCGGGTGCAGGAAGTGGCCTTCGAGCGCCCGCAAGGCTGATTGGTTTGTTGATGATGGGCGCCAAGGACTCCATGCGTGTCTGGTCAGGATGCAGACCATCAGCAGGACTGGAGTAAGGTGACTCGACGTCCTGGCCATCTCTGGCAAGACTATTTCGCATGTGCAAGAGCCTGCTTTCAATGTCGAAGCCCTCATACCTTTGCCTTGTTTCCTCCCGGTTGTATATGTTGTCCATGCAACCGAGAATGTCGATGCCTGGAGCCGGACGCTCTGCAGGGTTGGTACTTGCCCATCGCCTGCCACGAACTCCAACGTAGAGGTCATTCCAGTTGTCCTAATCAGCAGCCAAACAGGTTGTTCCAACATTGGGTCGTTGGGGCATTTTCCACTGTGAACGGCGGCTGGTCTGGGGATAGTCGCCCTCAGTCAAGGCTGCGTGCTCTGCCATTTTGAAAGCTGCATACGATTCCCAGAACTGCGCCATGGCATCAAATAAATTGTGATCTGATATGAAGGTGGTCTTGTTGATGTGGTCGAGCGGCTGGTCGATGTTAAAATCAGTGTCCATCCACCACACGTCCACCCACTCCACATTTTCTGTAAGCCATGCACAGAAAATAGTGTGGTCAAACAGGCGATCATCGATGCTGACTGGAAGATCTTCTTTCGCAGCAATGCCAAATGCCGAAGACAAATATGTTATGATTGGGGGATGTCCAGCTTATGAGACCAACCGGAAGCGGCCGCAAGTCCAATATATCCCAAAAAATAACGCTTGGTATTCATCAGATAAGAAAGATATGAATCAGTATCATGAAGAGCACTCACCAATTCATGCAGAAAACCTGTCTGGATCCAGGTAAGCCGTCTCATGCTCTCCCCAACATGTACCACGCGAGCGTAGTCCATTCCATGTTGCAAAATCTGAGTCAAACGGAAGCGGCATAGATAACAATATTTTGAACTTTGAAATCGTCCTCCAACTCTCCATTGCTCTTGAAATTATCCAGCAGTTTGTCATTCTTGGTGTGAGTAAACATAGTATAAAAGGGAGACTGCAAAGAAAATGCAAGATCTTTTGTGAGGGATGTGTTATTGAGGAAGGATTGAGGATTTTTGGAGGGTGCAGCGTCAGTCATGATGGTTATGTGCAGCGATCTGTGGATCAATCATCAATGGTGAGTGAACACAAAAGATGATCCAAATGAAGTAGTATATCCCAGGATCATTACTTCACGATTGGTAGTAGCCAGAAGTTCACTTGGCTGCTATCTCGCATTTGTCATGATCGGCTGGGCTCTGGGTGTACGAAGTTGGCCGTTGGCACACAAACGAAGCTGTGTGTATTTCCAGTTTTCAATGGCTGCACAAAAGGACGACGGCAGTATCGGCTGCGTTCAGAGAGCGGAAGCTGCTTAATTGTCAGGCGGGGCACCGGTTGCTGGCTTGCGAAGAGGACTGAGAAATCGGCTCCTACAATTCCAACGGCCGCTCTGAATGACACTCGGGTGCTACTGCACCCACGGAGGGGCTATCAGCTCCTCATGCGTTCATCATTATTATTGTTTCATTTTAAATCATAATTCTAAAATCAAACAGACAACGCCTGTACGCCTACCCAGCCCCTACCCATAAGCTCGACCCGACCCGCTCAACCCCGCCTGCTACCTGCCATCCGCCTGCTCGTAACCCACCCACTCACCCGCCTGCTCGCTGTCCAGCTAACCCCTATCCCCTGTGCTTGCGCTTGGTGCTACCCACCCACTCATCCGCCTGCTCGCTTTCCACCCTTCTGTGCTTGCGGTTGGTTCGGCTGCTGAACTACTCGGCTGCTTGCTGATCATGTACCACCAACTTCGCCTGCTATGCCTAACAACCACTGCTCGTCTGTTATTCACTGTTCCCACTCACCCGCCTGCTCGCTGCCTATCTACCACCCGCTACCTACACACCACCCGCTACCTACCCACTTCCCGCAACCTACCCACTTCCCGCAACCTACCCACTTCCCGCAACCTACCCACCTACCACCCACCCGTTACCTACTACCCACCACCCGCCTGCTTGCTACCCACCTGCTATCTACCCATCAGCCACCCAACTACCACCCGCCTGCTCGCTACCCACCCGCTACCTACCCACCTACCACCCACCCACTACCTACCCACCTACCTAACTACCCCCACCCGCCTGCTCGCTGCCCACCCGCTACCACCCACCGCGCTGCCCACCTGCTACCTACCCACCTGCCACGCAACTACCACCCGCTACCACCCACCCACTACCTACCCACCACCCGCTGCCTACCCTCCCTACCCACCTACCACCCAACTGCACAATTCCACGGATTCCATAGACCCAACTCAGTTCTTGCCTTTTCATAATTCCATGGATTAACTCAGTTCTTGATGCATAGCTTACCTATGTGGACTATTATCTTATCTTCGTATACTATCATCTCTCTTTGTACTTGTAGCTTGTCTTATCTTCTTATCTTTTCCTCTTCCCACTCCACCTCCATCCCCGTTGTCGCTCCACATCTTATTCCTATCTCTGACTCATTCCTCTCTCACATTTATGACTCGTTCTCTTTTACATTCCCATACACGTTCCATTATGACTCCTTCACCCCGTCTCCCGACTCTTATTTATCTTACGCACAGACCACCAGTATTACATATATAAACCCTAGTATTATACCCATGTTCTTTAGCTAGTTCTTTAACTACAATAGAACGATAACTTCTACTGGACTTCTTTTACTCACTCTCTGCTAAGACAATACCATCGAGCGATCACTCGAAGTGGCATTCTTAGTTAGATATTCTCGAACGCCAACATAACTCACCGAACCGACTCCGACTTCGCCTTCGAACCTCGTTCTTGTTGACTCTACGGCCAGACTTGTACGTGCTGAACAAGTCAACCGTAACAGTCAGGCATTGAAGCCTTCAACGGCAGTTCTAAGACTCTGTTCACACTCCGTACCCATCTACTACTTGCCTTTGGTGACATACCTGCAGTCTCCATGATGATGCAGATGAAAGGGCAGAATGGAGTCTCGCCCTGCCACATCTGCCTCATTGAAGGCACTACAGGTACTGGGCACATGAACTACCTGCCGCTTTGCCGCAGGGGTTTGGATGGGGACAACTATTGGGCGCCAAGCTTACCATACCGAAATCACGAACAATTTATGGACCATGTGGATGACCTTGAAACAGCAACGACAAACATATATCGGGAGGAGCTCACCACGAAGTATGGCATCAAGGGAAGGCCTTTGCTCAGTTCTCTCAGTTCTATCTACTTCCCCGAATCCTTTCCTCTCGACTTCATGCACCTTATATGGGAAAACTTAATCCCCAACCTTATCCGGTTTTGGAAGAAGGATTTCAAGGATCTCGACCACATGAACATGGGCTATGTGATTAACACTGACAACTGGTCTGCTATTGGAGCTGCATCAGCATTAAGCAGCTGGACAATACCATCAGTATTTGGCGCCCCTGTACCGAACCTGGCAACACAGCAATACTATATGACAGCGGAAATGTACTCGAACTGGACCCTTCACATTGCACCAATCATTCTTCGTGATCGCTTCCCGGACAACAGCTACTACGAGCACTTTATTGACCTTGTTCGTCTCCTCAAGCTCTGTATTGACCTTGAAATAACTGCAGAAGAGATCTGGGAGATTGAGACTGGATTTGAGAAATGGGTTGATGAGTACGAACGGTGAGTGTCGTCCCTGTTATCTATGGTGCGCCATTTGCACAAATATTATTTGGTCCTTTCATTTCAAGTATTTTTAGTAGTCTATCTCAACTTTTGTAACTACATGATGAATCTAAACACTTTTGGGCATCTACTGAGAAATGTAAGTTAATTTGCAAACATCTTTTGGGCACTTACATTCAAAGTCCAAACATCTTTTCGGCGCTTACATTGAACATTGAACATCTTTCATAACCTGTTCATCTTCTTCAACATTCCTTGCGCGCCTACCACAAGTTTGCAAACATTTTTGAGCGCTTAATGCAGCAGGGTATGAACATGTCAAACATCTTTTAATGTTTACATTGTAAAGAATAGAAGGTCAATATTTCAAAAGTTTCATTACTACTTTGATAAAAGGCTACAAAAAGATTATGCTGTTGGAGTCTGAAAACGGCTTTCACAGCACAAATGTCGGACTTTGAAGGTGTAGATAAGTACTATAAGGAATATTAATTGATTGTCACTGCTCACAGTTACATGACTCCAGTCACACTCATCACACCCAAAGTCATTTTACAACGAAAATTATGATCTATTGATAAAAAGCCCCAAGAAAATCTACTACAACATAACACTTAAGTTGAAGAAGGTGTATGTAACAATAGAGAGGGGGCGAGTTTGGGTATATGGTAAAGGGGTGGTGAGAAGACTAGGGAGAGGAGATTAGGATTGGTGATGAAACAGAGAGAGAGGGATAAGGATTGGTGTGAAGACAAAGAGAGAGAGATGGATAAGGATCGGTGTGGAGACAAAGGGAGAGAGAGAGGGATAAGGATCGGTGCGAAGACAAAGGGAGAGAGAGATAAGGATGGTGAGGAGATGAGGAGACGGATAAGCAAAGAGAATCCAGGGAATGAGTCTCCCAAAAGGGGATGTAAATGCAAGGGCTGGATGTAATTACCATTGTACTACAGAGAAATGTTTCTATACAATTATACGAAAGGATAAACTACGGAATATGCCTGTTATCAATGCATGTGATGAAGTCAAAAACGAGGCAAAAATCTGCTTAAGGATGACCAGCAGTAGTCAGCTTTGGCAGGAAGCTCTGGCTGACAGTCGTGCATGTTGACATCGTGATGAGCAAACTCGAAATTAACTCCGCGTTCAGAAAACAACTGATCAAGATCACCCGCAGGACTTCCAGCACGACTGTATGATGGCTCAGTACCCTGCAAATCCAGAGAGCCGAAGGACTTGGTGTCCGAGTTGTCATCAGTAACTGATGATTTAAATATATGAGCGTCCACACAAGCAAAGCAGCAGGGGAAAGGGTGCTTACTTGAGATAACCTCGACCTTCTTTGGAAGCCGTGAGCGAAGTTGGCGAGTCGAGGGCAGTGCTGAGTGGTGTTGTTGAGTGGAAGATGATCCTGACATTGCTGATTTGTGAGACGTCGTGGATAATCTCGAAGATTGTGCTGAAGGTGCAGTGGGCTCATCTTCCAAGTCGGTTGAATCGTCGTCATTAGAGATGCGGATTTTGGTTGTTGAGACTAGACGATAACGTTAAAACATGAAATTGATAAAGAAATATGAAAATTACTCACCAATGATAATGCCTTCGTTTTCTCCACCACGCTGATTGCCTGAGATAGCAATGTTCCGCATCACAGCGCCAGAGTAGGGTCCATCGGCTACTAAGGAAGCCAGAAACACTCATGTTCAGGAACTATATATACAACGAATAAATATAATTAACTTATCTAAAGGATTTCAGATGTTTGTAATAAACATAACGCCTGCACCCATAATCGAGACCTAGGTAACCAAATGTGGTTGGGCAGCTGCACAGTTTTAATTTTCTGCGATCCCCCAATTGGTAGATCTTCAGTTTCCGAATAATAGCCATCCTCCCATTCTTCCGCATGAACATTATATCCATGCGGAATATGTCCGTCTTGGTAAATGCTCTCAATACACGTCTTAAAAACGGCAAGTGCTGCATTGCTGAAGGGACAATTACCTTGTGGAACATCAACAGCCTCATGATTGATGTTGGGGTCGACATCCTTGGCAGGGTTGACGTCGTATCCTGCTTCATCGTCACTGTCTTGGATCTCGTTGTCGTCGTCCATTGCGCTCATGCAGTGGTCATGGTCTTCAAGCTCTTCATCACTGTATGGCCATGTTTCTTCTTCGTCTGAGGGTTCATCGTCTGAGTCAGCGTCGGCTTTGTTAGTGATGTCGTTTTCTAGCTCCTTGTCATCCGACTGTGCCTCATCTCCGCTACCCACGCTCTCTTTCTTATACTGGTAAAATTGATGTATTTCGTCCACAGATAGGCCATTGCACTCATCGCCAAACGTGAATGACCCTGTAGAGTTATTGTAAACACCATACTTGATCATCCCTTCGACTTCGAGATCCTGTTTCATTAAATTTAGCATCGGATTGTCTGGCGAATTTGGAGGAGAAATGAAATTACGTTTGGGCACTTATTACCTCTATTACACATTGGATGCGCATTCCATTCCTCTACAAATCTCCTGGCATCCTCGTTGATCATGTCAAGGAATAAGTAATCAAGCAGCCAACAATGGAGAGGGTTTTCTTTGTCGAGATGATGAAGACGAGCCAGACGAAGGAAGAAAACCCTCCAGACCCGACAGAACCGACGCCCTAGCTCAAACCAAAGCCGCTCAATTGGCATGTTGTGAACACTGGGTCCCCATAAAAAGCTGCCGCGATTCCGTCCACGAAATCTAATCATGGTAATTGATACATCACGGTTCTCCCCTCCTCGATCTCCCCTCACCCGAGAGGGGATGCCATGTTCCCAAATAGAGTCAAGAAACATGCTCAACACTGAGTCTGCTGAATTAGACGTGCTGGCCCTGAGCCCAATTATCTGCGATAAAGACATGAGACATTAAAGAAGTGTAAAATGTCTGCTAACTGACCTTTCGAGAGTAACCGTCAATGATACCATGAATAACAAATCCCCATTTAATGAGTTTGTGGTGGCTGTCGATATGCCACAAAGCATGTGGCCTTGAGACATGATAGTGTCCTTGGGGCATCTTGGATGCAGCTTGTTGTCTGAGTGTTGCTCCTACAGTGTCCACATTACACACAGCAGCTCAGGTCCTTGCACGTTGAATACGAAGTTTGTGATGAGATCGTAGATAACCAGTCAGATAGGCGATCGACTCGTAGTTGCCAAAATTCTTAAGAACTACTGATCTGTTATCGGTAACCCTTCTAACCAGCTACCAGACGAATTCTTATGCATTCTCATAAGTAATCACTGGGATATTTCTTACTACAATTATAATAGATATTCTTATATTGATTGCTTGAACGATTCTTATACATTATTATGATTATCTCTGCAATTATTATGGTGATTCTTATGACAATTCTTAGGCATTATTATGCTTATCTACATGATTCTTATAGTGATTCTTATGGTAATGCTTACAGCGATTCTTATGTGATATTTTAATACTCTACTGATAATATTCTAATAGATCTGATTAATCAGGGTTCTTATCTTTATCTATATCTGTGCTATATATGGAAACCCCCTTATCAATGCCATCAATATTTATTTTCCCCACCATTACTGTAGCATTTATTACACTGCTTTTCTGGCCACTTTATATGGACATATATATACCATTGGAAAGCTACAATCGCCTACTATTTGATTCTGAATTTTATTCAATTTAATTCCTGCAGGGGAGCAGCCCATTTAGCTGCACTTTTCCCATCAATTTAGCCCCTATTCATTTATGCTACCATTCCTGCTGCATTTGCACCGCTTTTTTGGCACTTTTCCTGGTGCACATATATACTATTAGAAAGCTCTAATTGTCTAGCTTAAGAATCTGCCCTTGTTTTTACAACAGCCCCACTAGGGGCTGCACTATTTAGCTGCGCTTTTTTGGCATTTAATTAGCCCCTATTATGAATCAGCATTGTTCCTGCTCCATTTTGCACTGCTTTGGTGCAATTATATATGAACATATATATATCACCAGAAAGCTACAAATGCCTAGATTAAGAATCTGAAATCAGATCATAAATGTTGTGTCTAGGGAGGGAGCAATTGCATTTCGCATTTGGGCTATTAGAGCGTGGGAACACCCTTGATCACCTCTTCTCCTCCTCCCCCCACCGCTTTTCTGCCTCCATTTCTCCACATCCACTCCACCCCTTGGCCTATAATTTGGCATGCATGTGTAAAATATGTATTATAAACGCTGTGCAAAACAGGAACGCAAGGGGACCGCTACAAATGCAGCTATTCTGCATTTACCCTGTTTTGCTTCTATTTCTGCCAAAAGAGGACCCAATAGTCCCCTATAACTTGCATTTTCAGTGGGATGAAGCAATTTAAATATGTTATAATATCACCACTATTGTTCTGTACCATGTGTCATGTGTTCACAGTTATGGATCATATAGAAACAGCCATATACTGTCTCACAAGTTCCCCAAATACTATATTGGGTATATCTCCACCATTTCTGACCGCTTTGGAAGGGCGAAAAATGTTCTGAAATCACCTCAGGAATACCTACAAAACAAGGATACTCGCAGCAAATTATGAGCACTTCTCAAAAATGACTGTTTTTCAGCTGATAAGCCATTTGTACAAGATCTGTATTGAAATAATTTAATCAGACCTCATAGAGACGAGGGTATACACTATTATTGATGTTCACAAAAGGTTTGAGAACATTTGAGTGAGTGTGGAAGGCTGGACACACAAATGGGTGCTAGAATGCAGGTTGATGTAGCGTCAAGGCACAATGAACTAACAACAACTAGGTTATGCCCTTTGTTTCTAAACCAATATCATTCGCATTTCTTAACCAATATTTGAGCTCAATTAGTTCATTGTGCCTTGACGCTACATCAACCTGCATTCTAGCACCCATTTGTGTGTCCAGCCTTCCACACTCACTCAAATGTTCTCAAACCTTTTGTGAACATCAATAATAGTGTATACCCTCGTCTCTATGAGGTCTGATTAAATTATTTCAATACAGATCTTGTACAAATGGCTTATCAGCTGAAAAACAGTCATTTTTGAGAAGTGCTCATAATTTGCTGCGAGTATCCTTGTTTTGTAGGTATTCCTGAGGTGATTTCAGAACATTTTTCGCCCTTCCAAAGCGGTCAGAAATGGTGGAGATATACCCAATATAGTATTTGGGGAACTTGTGAGACAGTATATGGCTGTTTCTATATGATCCATAACTGTGAACACATGACACATGGTACAGAACAATAGTGGTGATATTATAACATATTTAAATTGCTTCATCCCACTGAAAATGCAAGTTATAGGGGACTATTGGGTCCTCTTTTGGCAGAAATAGAAGCAAAACAGGGTAAATGCAGAATAGCTGCATTTGTAGCGGTCCCCTTGCGTTCCTGTTTTGCACAGCGTTTATAATACATATTTTACACATGCATGCCAAATTATAGGCCAAGGGGTGGAGTGGATGTGGAGAAATGGAGGCAGAAAAGCGGTGGGGGGAGGAGGAGAAGAGGTGATCAAGGGTGTTCCCACGCTCTAATAGCCCAAATGCGAAATGCAATTGCTCCCTCCCTAGACACAACATTTATGATCTGATTTCAGATTCTTAATCTAGGCATTTGTAGCTTTCTGGTGATATATATATGTTCATATATAATTGCACCAAAGCAGTGCAAAATGGAGCAGGAACAATGCTGATTCATAATAGGGGCTAATTAAATGCCAAAAAAGCGCAGCTAAATAGTGCAGCCCCTAGTGGGGCTGTTGTAAAAACAAGGGCAGATTCTTAAGCTAGACAATTAGAGCTTTCTAATAGTATATATGTGCACCAGGAAAAGTGCCAAAAAAGCGGTGCAAATGCAGCAGGAATGGTAGCATAAATGAATAGGGGCTAAATTGATGGGAAAAGTGCAGCTAAATGGGCTGCTCCCCTGCAGGAATTAAATTGAATAAAATTCAGAATCAAATAGTAGGCGATTGTAGCTTTCCAATGGTATATATATGTCCATATAAAGTGGCCAGAAAAGCAGTGTAATAAATGCTACAGTAATGGTGGGGAAAATAAATATTGATGGCATTGATAAGGGGGTTTCCATATATAGCACAGATATAGATAAAGATAAGAACCCTGATTAATCAGATCTATTAGAATATTATCAGTAGAGTATTAAAATATCACATAAGAATCGCTGTAAGCATTACCATAAGAATCACTATAAGAATCATGTAGATAAGCATAATAATGCCTAAGAATTGTCATAAGAATCACCATAATAATTGCAGAGATAATCATAATAATGTATAAGAATCGTTCAAGCAATCAATATAAGAATATCTATTATAATTGTAGTAAGAAATATCCCAGTGATTACTTATGAGAATGCATAAGAATTCGTCTGGTAGCTGGTTAGAAGGGTTACCGATAACAGATCAGTAGTTCTTAAGAATTTTGGCAGCTAGTAGTGCCATGTCACGACTATCAACCTCACCACTTCGCAAGAAAGCACCAATCAAACCCCCATCTCGGAAACCCAACCACAGAAAACCATGTCGTGATGCTAAACACTTCACTGTGGAGGAGTGCAAGCTTATATATGACTTGAAGGGTGCTTATCGATCAATGCCTGGAAAGAACTATGTGGGCCGGCGACAGTACATTGAGAACCATGTCAATCCTAGACTACAGGCCTATTGGAGGGGGAAAGGCTTGACCGATTGCATTGTGGAACCCGATGGGATAGTTGAAAAGTGGGATGAGGTCAGTCATCTGAAAAACATAAATTTGAAAGCTTGTCTGACAGTGATGGCGGGCGCTCACAGTTGATCAAAAATTATGTTCGCAAAAACTGGCGCTCAGTCATCGCAACGGCGCCACTGAAGGCCCCTTCGCTGAGGATCACAAAATCAAACTACATCTACAATACGGAGCGGAAGGCGGTCATTACGAAAATCCGCGGAATGTTGGAAGAGGATGAGGAGTTGATGATGGGGTTGATATCAAAACACCGCCATCAAGCAGTGAGGAACATTTTGCAGGATATGAACGACGAGGAGCTTCAGGACTTGGAGGATAAAATTGAAGAAGCGAAGATTGTTGGGTACACACCTGAAGTCAAGGAAAGGTATACATTGTTGCATAGTTCAATTGAAGAAGCTACTAATTCAGGCTACAACCACAGGATCTACATGAAACGATGCAACCAATGCATGCAGCAGGCGGCTCATTTACAGCACATAGAGATGGGAACGCTGTCCATACAAGTGTCCGTCTTCATGGATCAAGAGGGTCAGACTCATATTCAATTGTAAGTTTTTATCATAGTCCGGCGCGGCGGATATGAAGTTGATGAGTTGTAGCCATGACCACGCCAGGGAACTTTTAGGCATGAACACAAAATCCTTCGAGGATACGTTCCCTAACGAGTTGAACGATTTGGCGAATGTCTTTGAAAAATACGTGCAAAAATTATTATCCATAAAAAGTCGAATGTCGGTCAATCGGAAGGACGAATCACAACCTCATGCTGTGGACGGATTGTCTTCCGCCGCGGCGGAACATGGCAATACCCGACCCTCTGCTTCAGTCCCAGAGTCAGACGAAGCCTGTTTAGCTCGTTATCGGCTTGCAGCAAGTCAGCTCCGAGACGGTGCAATGGACAGAACTGTGAAGATCACCGAAGAAGGTTTTCCTATTTTACCATCACCATGGCCATCGAATCTCAATAAGAAGTTACAAAACAAGTACTATGCCAAGTTTATGAAAGCCCACTATGGTGAGTATATTGGTATACACGTACTCATTTATTGATGGTCTCACACTTATTTGTTTGGGTGTTCAGATTTGGCCCGCAGTGGACGTGGTGATCAAACACCGGTTCCCTGGACAGCTCTCAACAACAATCCACATGAATTTTTCCACGAAGTGTATGTAACAACAGACCTCATTGGAAAGTTGAAGGATGCACAGAACACAAATCAAGGGATCATTAATACATTCTTTGAACATGTTACCACCTGTCAGGATCACCTCGGACCACAGCACTCTTTCTGATTTCTCCAAACACACAGCAAAGCTCACAAAGAGGACGATAACCCAAGTGGTGCAATGCTATCGCGATATCCAGGACCCACCCTCAGCTCTCCAAACCTGCTCCTCCCAAACAAGCTTGTGAAACCAACTCCTCATACCATGACAAGGCCACAGGATACACCAACATTATTTTCGAACAGCGCCATGGGAAATGCAGCAAATGATCTCACAGTGGTGTTGCCTGCGGAGAGTCATGGGTCAACGACAACTGAACCAATGCCTACCGAAGTCACACCCATAAGCAAGGAAGAAGAGCAGTTAACGCTGGCTAGAATAATAGGCACAAAGAGCCATCTCATTACACCTATTGAGAGTGCGAAACGACCTCGAAACGTCAAAGAGAAGATGTTGAGCCCTGCCGCAGGAGGATCATCTCCTATCACAGATAAGCAAGCACTGCTAGCCCGCGGGATTGAGCAAGCCTCTCAGCCTATGGAGAATGATCATCCGCGGGGTCGTTGCACTCACAAGACTCCGAGCAAAGTTCCTGTCATTGTGAGCAACATAACCAGTACCCTTTAGCTTGTCACCCATTCATACAATGTATTGCTCTTTTCCTGAATTCAAATGTCATATATATGGAACTCCATTCAACAAGTGTCAATCAAATAAAAAGTCCAACAAGAAATACAACCATATAAGTAACAAGTGTCCAAAAGGTAACAAAAATAGTAAAAAGATACGAAGCAACAGTCCAAAATCATGCATGTAAAAGTCCAAAATCGAGTGTATCAGGTATGCAACTAAAGTCCAAAAAATCCAAAATATGTGTAGAGCACAAACGAAATATCAGGCCCTAAGCTCCCCCTCTGCCGCAGCCTCTTCCCTGTTTAGCCCCACGCACCGCTTTTTCAGCAGCACATCGCCTTGCACGAGTCCTATCCGTGGGAACGGATTGTGGTTCATCAACATCCATTGGACCAGAATCGTCCGCCGCGGTCTCAGGATCAGTGGTACCCGTTTCCTGCCCAGTAGATGATTGGGCTGTTGGTCCATCCTTGGAACCCAATCCGGTACTGACTGAGGGCGCCAACTGCGGGTTTCGTAGTGCTTGCAGTGGGGTTGGCGTCATCGGTGCAACTGGGAAAGCCTGACGAAGCGTAGGAGAACGAGGAGGAGCCAAAACATTCGGTGAGACACGATGTCCTGCTGAATTTAACACACCTTGAGCTTGGGGAGTACGGTGTCCGCTCGCACTTGCTGCAGTTGGATTTCGGGCTCGATATTCCGCAAGGGACTGAGCTACCTGTTCTGGGGTGGCTGTCGCTGGACGCTGAGGGTTCAATGGCTGAACTGGAAACATCTCCCCCGTTCTAGCAAGCAGGAACCCAGTTGCGTATTTTTCAGGCCAAGGGCCATCGCGGCTTATTACAGTACCTTGAGGAGGAAGAGAATACTTCGCGAATCCGAGTATGGGATTTGCAATGCGGTGTTGAATGGGCTCCCCTGCAGAATCTCTGAGATTGAGCTGAGTTGGTTTCACCTTTGGATCTGCACCCCGCCACTCCAAAGGAAGGTGTGAGCGCATACCCATCAACGCGGCCTTGATATTGTTGAAGAGGAATTGGTCTGTGCGTCCAAGGGCAAGAACGTGCCCTCGAAGTTCGTTATGGGCCACACGCAATTCTTCGTAGGCCTTCGAAATTTCCGCTAAGTTCCTATTCGCGGCCTGCTCAAGTTCCTTCCGTACGGCGCAGGTTGCGTGCAGCGACTCAACCAGAGATCCAGATTCTAAATCTGAAATTCACTCTTCAAGCTTCTCAATGATGCCGTGAGCTTGAGAGAGACGTGCTGCTAATTCTAATCATACTTTCTGGTCAGCAACGTCGGAGTTCAACTTTTGAATGAGCACTTACATTTCGTCGCGGCGCTACGGGACTTCTTGTCTTTGTTTTTACCTGCGGACGCGGCTTTCTTCTCCTTCGGTTTTGGTCCTTTCAGCGCTTTCGGTGGTTTGGGTTCCTTGGGTTCCTTGGGTTCCTTGGAAGATTTTGAGGTCCGCTTACTGAGCGAGCAGGAAATATGATGGCGGCTGCAGTGGTGGCACGCTCCCTCTATGGGACCATCATCCCACTTCACGTAACACTTGTTGCCTTGTATTTGACACTTGGCACACCCTGGGACATTGACCTTCACAGAAGCAATCTTCCCTGCCCATCCTTTAACAGTCCCATCAGCAGGGGGAGGGGCAATGTGAGCGCCTTCGGGAATCACGATGCCTCCCGGTGTTACAGCCGCGGCTGCAGGTTCCGTCTCATCCGATGGCTCTTCTTCTGCTTCCGCGGACGATTTCTCCTCTGCTTCTTCTTCCTCCTCGTCCTCCTCGTCGCCCTCCACCTTCTCCTCCGCTTGCTCAACCACCCCTTCCATCCTATCCTCCTCACCTTCGGATGATGCAACGTTTTTGGATGTACCTTCTCCACGTGGTCGAGGTTGGTAGCTCCGGATCTTGGCCAACTGTTCAGCCAGGTCTTCATCTTCTAAGCGCGGCGGCAGACAGATGACCCTCGCCTTCACTTCCTGAATATGCTGGTCCAATTCCTCCACGGTTGCCTTACCCTTTCCCTTCGATTTGTCGCTGCGGCAGGTTGGGACCGATGGAGGATCAGATTCCGCGCTTGACTCCTCACCTCCCGTTGTAGGCTTCTGGTGGGGTTCGATGGCAGCATCGCTGACAGGGGATGGCTCTTGTTGTGTTTTGTGCTTTCCACCTGTCACTACCTTTCCCTCTCCCTTCTCATCATTTCCTTTGCCTTTCCCAGCAGGTTGACCCTCTCGTTTCTGCTTCTGAGCATCTGCTTCCTCCTTCAACTGCTTGTTCCGTCGAGCCCGCTCCAATGCTGCCTGTTCCAACCTCGAAATTTGCTCAGCCGATGCCGCGGCTTCTTCCATGTTGTGATCCTGTTCCGCAGACGGTATTTCTTCCACTGTAATGACTGTTGGGCGGAGGGAATCGATCACCTCGTTCAATGAAAACCCCGGCGAAAAACTGGTAAGTTTCGGGTTCTTGGCTGCTTCCTGCACAACACGAAACACATCGTTCAGAGGCCATTGTGATAGTTTGGGTAGCAGGGCTTTGTTCGCTCCAACTTCCGCGATCGCTTGATACTTTGAATGCATTTAACAATTAGTAGGAAAATATAATTGATGCATCCGCCGAGCCACATACCATCTCACTGTAGTATCAGTGAAGAACGGAGAGCTGCTTCGGCTCCAGTAAATCGCGCAAAGATAGAAGATATCCTTCGAGGGTGGAAAGTTTGGCGTCCATGGGATTGAAGAGTTCACTTGCGGGATTGTGTTTGATGGTATGCAACAGGAAGGATCAAGTTGGAAAGGGATACACGTTCTGACGTGTACAAGCTGACAAAGGAATCCGCAGATGCCCAGCCACGATGAACACGTTGTGACTACCTGCGGAACACGTGATGGATACATGATTTCTATTAATATTTTCAATAAGCCTCACGGCTTCGGATAATCATGCTTTCGTAATGTACATACAATCCCGCGGGATGGTTGTGCAACTGTGGCTGTAAACACCATGACCCGCCGCGGAAACAACATTGCAGTGTAGGAATATATTGCACAATGACCGATACCGCGGTAACAGAGGGGCATATGTTTCCGTAACATCTGCGAAATATCCCATGTATCGGGGGTGCTTAATGTTCTATGCGATCCTGCAGACTGGTTGTGCCACTGTGATTGCAACAACAATGACCCGCCACGGAAACAATCTTGCAGCATAGCCATATATTGCAAAATGACTGATGCCGCGGTAACGGCGGGGCACTCGTTTCAGTTGATTAGCTTCCACCGATGCGGCCTATTCCGATATTCATTTATAACATTTTCTTGCAAAGCATATCTGCGGAAGGCTTCTTTTTTTTGGACCCACTTGTTCAGGCATATCCCGCAGAATGGAGTCCTTGTTGGGCCTCGAATCCACTGACGCGGATTCTTAGATCCCATACACATCTCCGCCGCCGAGTCAACATCGCGGCTTCTTCTACCATTTCATTTAATATATTCCGCCACTGCGGGTTCAGCACCCACCCAATCCTACTAGTTTCTTACAAGGTATCGCATTACCCATTTTGCAGCTCACAAACTCTCTCTTTACCAACATCTACTTTTTCTCTAAATCTAACATTTCCGCGGATATTTCAGAGCGACCTGTTGACCCATCTACGCGAACCTATTTCTCCTCCCCCCACCCCTTCCGTGCCCTACTTCCCAATCACCTCCCAACGATCAATTTTTCCACCCTAGTCCTCCGCCGCATCCAATCCATACTCTCCCTCCCCCTCCCCATTCCGCTTTTCCCAACATAATCCCCTACCTCCCACTCCGCGTCCAACCATCCATCTACCAGTCATACATCCCCACACTTGCCCCACCCTTCCGCCACGCCCAATTCACCAATCCACTAACCCTCATTTCCGCTCATCCCAACCTGATGCCCCACCTACCCCCTCCCATGCTCCATCCACCATTCACCCACCCACCCACCCACCCTCCCCTCCCCTCCCCCGCGCCCCATCCGCTATCTCTCTACCTACCCCCACCCGTTCCGCTCATCTGGTATTTATTTATTACATTGATACTATATCTAATGAACTAATTATATAACCTTACTTACCCAGAATGTAGGAAATCCATGGTGATCCATGGATCACACTCAGTCATTACGTTGTAGCTAGTCCACGGATCAACAAAGTCACTACACTGTAACTTCCCTACCTGTCTTAGCTGAAAATTCTATCAACCCTAACGCCTGCCGAAGGCTAGCCCTGACGGAATTGCGTATTCGCATGGCTGGACTTGACATTGAGGATGACCTATATAAAGAGACAGAAAATGAGATCAAGTTGGCGTTCCATTAGATAGACTTAGTACGTACACTTTTGGTAGATTGCTTCAGATAGTCGATAGAGCTTTGTTAGAGGTGCCGAGCTGTTCAAGTCGTTAGTTTTCCAATAGCTTACATGTGGTCTTAAATTAAAACGACATATTGCACATATAATAATTATAAAAAAAGAAAAAAGGTCTACAAGCGTCTCGACATTATAATAAATTTAAATTAACTAAATGGAAGTGTACTGTGTTTACTACTTTTTGAAGGGTCCAAACGCCTGCACTAACACGTCATTAGGAAATGTGGGGTTGACTTCTCCTTTGCGTAGAACTCGTCCCGGCTTCCTGACCTGTGAAACAGACTCAAAAACCTCAACTACTTTATACATTTTTCCTACATGTTCGCCAGAGAGGACAACAACGACATTGTCTTTACGACTTGGCGGTAACACAGTCAAAGTGTCTGATGGAATCTCCTGCACCACCATATGATCGCGCACCTGGATGTGCCCAGATGCTGAACCCCTCCCAAGAAGTTGGACAATGTGATTCAGATCATGGACATGAGCAAGCTTGATCCTGTGCGAGAAGCATGCTTCAACAAGCCAGTAAGGATCAACATTTGAAGCTGGCTCTATTGGATCCGTTTCGGGGAAGGTGGTTGAACTATCAACAACAGGGAGGTCTTTAATCTGTGAGCATGGACTCTGTGAGCCGCTGGGTCCACCGTCATTGGTATCGGTTGCACTCTTGGACGCCGTTTGTGAGTCTGGGGATATGAATGGTGCCTTGATCGGTTTTGAATATGCAACACTGGAACGATTTTGAGGTATCGGAAGCAAATTCTCCGTTATCTCTTCGCTGCATTGAGCAATTAGATGTTGAGTCTAGCCGGTTAGAGAGTTTATAGACAACTTACATTAAAGATATATCGGAGTGCTTGAAGATAGTTGGTTCATTTCTCTGCAACATGGATTCCATTTGAATCCAGAATCGTCCATCAGGATGGGCGTCTTTGATATGTCCTCGTTGGCCTTTGTGGGGGTGGCAGCCCGTAATGTACACCATCCTGCCCTTGAAGCGCTCATATATGTTGAACTCCGTGATGTTCCGATGTTTAATTCTTGGGGGTAGGGAGGCGATATGTCGTAAGGAAGGCGTGAAGAACTCTGCTTCAATAGCAGCTACTCGATACTATTGGCATAAATTATGAGTGTGCGATTAAAAAAAAGTAAGAGTAACCATACCTCGTTCTGCAGTGATTCCGACCAGATGGTGATGTGCTTTACTTCAACGTTGATCACCCAGCCCGTAATCCCCCTCCACAGTAGGGTAGAAATGACCGCCTGGTCACCAACCACAAAATTCCGACGTAGGTCGCAGAGTAGCACAGGCTCTAATGTACCATCTTCAAATCTGAGTTCAGCCATTGTACCCAACGACATGACCACTTCTCCAATCATCCCCACAAACTCTCCGGTGGTCACAATGACACAGGCCCCTGGACGTATATTGGTGCGGTAAATGCGCTCAAAGAGCACACTGAGTGTGTATTCGTTGACAAGGTCGCATCCTGAAAATCGCTGGATGTCCTTGACTGTCAGTAGCTCATCTAGCTTGATTGTGAAATGAATATCGTTGAAATTAACCGACTGCCATGACCAGGGTGCTGACGCTTCCATGGGGTCTTTGTGTGCAACAATAACGTTCCAAACCTCCTCTTGGTCGTCGCTATTGAGATTGGGCACGACGATACCAACACTCCCATTGACAGCCCTCCATTTACGCCTAGAATCACGGATACAAACCCAAAGTGGGATACGTCTAGGAGAATGAGAAAGACACCGCCAACATTCTCCATGTGGCACCACCCGTAACTGTGAAGGTGATAAAGTAGGGATTCCATCTACAGTAGCTCTGGCGAGTCCCTCACTCCGAGCCTCGACATATATTCAGCCAGGATGTGAAGGATTGAACATAGCCGATGGCCCTGCGGAGTTGGGCGACAATGGGTTGGTGGCACAGTAGAATATGGTGACGACGGCTTCCTCTTCATGACCTGCCTGTAGTTTTCGATGAGATGAACTAGTTAGCAATAAAATTGAAATAAGAGGCTGAAAAACATACCTTACAGGGTACAACCCAGAGCAAGTCTGTGGTGGATATGATGTACTCGTCGTCATTACCATCATCATAATCCAGAGCAGACCTCCAAGGTTCACCACCCCTCACTTGTTCATATGCCCTGTCTAGCAACCTATCCCAGCAGTACAGACGAGCTTCGCTATCTTCAGTTTGTAGAAACTGCGCATGAATTTCTAAAACTTGTGTATCAGGACCAGAGCAAGTGTATCTATAAAACAACATACCAAGGTGGTTTTCAGGTAAATCTTCATCTTGATCATCGTTGACAAAGACGTTAGAATCAACGTTATCGTCTTCATCATCCGATGTCTCCCCTCCTGCAGCCTCATCGTCTATAAAGGGATTGACCCTACGCTTTCCCTTATCTGCTTTGCCCTTCAAACTCTCTTTGGATTCTTCCCCTTCCTCGTCGTCCTCGTCGTAGTCTTCCTCCCCTTTCGCATTGTCGTTGTCGTCCCCACCTTCCTCATCGTCAACATCATTCTCCCCTTCCGCATCGTCGTCATCTTCCTCCCCTTCCGAATCATTGTCCTCTTCCTCCCCTTCCACATCGTCATCTTCTTCCTCCCCTTCCGCATCGTCGTCTGCTTCCTCCCCTTCCGCATCAATTTCTTCGCCCATCAGGTCATCTAGTAGTTGGTCTTTGTCATTACAAGTCGATTTGCTGAATCAACTAACTGTAATCACCTTCCTGGTAGGCTCTTGCCATATGATCCCATGCGAGTCGGTTTCTTCATTCTGGCAAGGAAGGATTGATTGAGTCAGGCATTTGTGAGTGTGCCTTTATCCATCCATCCTTACCATTGCCTGCCACTTCCGTTTCTGAGGGCAGGGCATGCAAGTTGCTGAGCTTTGGATCTTCCTTAATTGCTTATTAGGTTTGTATTTTATCTGAATTATCTATCTATGATTCTACTTAAACATGAGCGAGGCTATTAATAATGTTGGTGTTGTGATGGGAGAAAAGGAAACATGATATGCCTGTGTGAGCGATATCAGGTCTCGATTGTTTAGGGCGGGCCTTTTTTCATATATTTTGAGCTCCGCTGACATCGTTGATGTCTATTTCAAGCTCCGCTTTTCATGCTGTGGTATATTGAAACTCCGATCAATGGCGCGATAATGTACAAATATTTAGATAGAAAAATTAAATCTCAGTATAGTTTCTATTATTCGGGCTCCATTTCTATGTCTACTATTAATCTATATAAGCGCTCATATTTTTTTTACAAATGAACTGTTGCCTTGTAAGCGCTCAGGAAATGTTTGAAGAGGCATTGAATTTGTGTCAATGTAACAAATATTTACACAAGTGCTCGAGAAATGTTTGAAAAATATGTTAAGCGCTCAATAGATGGATGGATGGATACTGAAAGCGCCTGAGAGATTTTTAGATGAGTACTGAAAGCGCCCAAGAGAAATTTAGATTCATCATGTAGTTACAAAAGTTTAGATAGACTACTAAAAATACTTGAAATGAAAGGACCAAATAATATTTGTGCAAACGGTGCACCATAGTTATCCAATACACATTCAGTCTAAGTATTATTTGTAGGTTGTATTACCAGTACCAACCCTCGCGGCTATCTGCCTGCCCTTTGACAATTCACTTGCTCCTTCACATCACTCAGTGCATTTGCGAAGCAGGTCCAGTGGGTTGTTATTGGGCTTATCCTATGGAGAGGCACTGTAACACTCTCCTTCCTGTGATCAGAAGTAGACGTTATCCATACGCATCCATCAGCAGTTTTGTCACAACAGTTGCCCAACTTGATCAGATCAGGTTGACGTACAAGGCTGATGAGCAGCTTGATTTAGATCCTCCCAGGCCACTGGTTACATCGAAAGTTTACCCAAATTGTGAGTATCTCCTTTATTCCTTTTAGGGTACATTTTAACAGACTTTTCAAACTTGCAGACCCCAAGTATCGTCTTTTACGCCCTTGCCGCAAAGAGGTCTTGAATAACTCAATAAAGAAGCTTGTATGGGGTGCCCTCGTGACTCGATACTCGACCACTCAACGTCCGTTAACCGCAGGTATGTTTAAAGACGACATACCACTGGAAGATGCAGTCCTTCAATATGGGAAGGTTCGTATTGGAGAGGGGGACAATGTCGACCAGGTCTCGGGATGCGATCTCGTGTTGAAGCGCCAAGACAACCACAATGCGACCTTTTTCAAAGTCAGTCCCGTGCTATCATCATATTGCTCTGTGCATAATTTACTGATGCTCCCATTTTGTTCAGTATATACAAACTGTTGATAAATATGCACATCTGTGGAACGTTGAGCCCGTATTCGAGGAGCACAAGTTCTTCGGGCAACTTAAACGCGTACTTGTGATTCAGCTCCCAGCAGCGCCACATCTCAACATCCCAAGAGCCCGGAAGGTGATTTATGCGCTTGTTCAGATGGCCGTGATGGAAAAAAAGAATGGTTTCTATTGTTTCAAGCAGATGGGTAAACATGAACTCGTCGACCTCAAGACCATGAAGTGTGTTGTTGGTCGAGTGTGGGACAGAGATCAATGGACTGTGGTGGATCGTTCATAGAGGTGATGATACTGCTATCAATTATCATAGATGTTAGCGTCTGTTGAAAGGCATCCTTTTTCTCCCCATCACATCTTCACGTATTCACACTTCATTCATTCACGTATTTAAACATTCATTCATTCCCACTTACACCTCAGCCTTTGTCTTCTTTCTCGACGCTGAGGTGTAAGTGCTTCTTTACTCATTTGTATACATTCATTTACTCATGTACACTTATTCGCCTAGTCGCCCTTCCGGTGTGCTAGGTATGTCTCGAAATTTAGCCTTTGTCTTCTTTCTCGACGCTGAGGTTCGCCCTTCCGGTGTGCTAGTGTTGACAGGTTATGGGCCCCGCCCGCTAAGATAACCCGGTTGAGCGGTCGAGATAAGATTTGCGCACTTCCTTGTTCGCTTGGATCTCGCCTAGGCGGTCTTTATTACTTCTTATTCAGGATGTCTTCACAATCCTATCAGATTCCACGGAGTGATCACATAATGTATCCTACACCAATCTCGGGGAATGCCCCTCCACCTAATTTCCGGGATCCACCTCCTCATCAGCCAGATACTCGTTCTCAACCTTTTGCAACATCTGTTTCTCAAGGCGAGTATCAGCGATACCGCATATATGTGGATCCAAATAACGTTGTTCAGTCCGCTGGCACTCCTGGGGGTTCTGGTCAATTTCCGATCTCTCACTCGGATTCTGTCGTGTTTACACCCACGCCTGCTGGGCGATCTGCTCCTTCGCTAAATCAGGGTTCTGTCGCTAGGGAGGGGAATGACACTGGTCTTAATACCATTCGGGAGGAATCTCGCTCAGGTTCTTCTGCTGGCTACGACAATCATAGCGAGGCTGACTTGGTAACATAGATGTCCCTATCCAACTTCGCGTGAAGGAATGCTGTTTTCACGTCCATAGCCATCAGTTCCATATCATCCCTGGCAGCGAGAGCCATAATGGCACGAATAGATGATGTGCGTGCAACTGGAGATGACACCTCACCATAGTCCTCAGGCCGCTGGCTAAAACCCTTCGCAACCAGCCTTGCCTTTTCACCCCCATCGATGATGGACCCATCAGGATTCCGCTTGTACGCAAACACCCACTTCACCTTAATAGCCTGCCGACCAGGAGGCAAACGTTCTGGGCGAAAAGCTCCCATCAACTTCAAACTCGCAATCTCTCTCTCACATGCTGCAATCCACTTTGCACGATCAGGCCGCAACATCATTTCCGCATACGTGGCAGGAGGTTTGGACAAGTCAAAAGACGACGTAGCCAAAGACCAGGACTCCTTATCCGAGACATGAGCTGCAAGACAAGCCTCACGCATCACCTCCTCCTCAACATCTGCTAGAGTCGATCCAAGGTCAGGTTCCGTACGGGAGATGTACTGATGAGCCATGTAAGATGCCAAAAGCTCGTCAGACACCTCAGGAACATCCTTGCCAGGACACAGGTTGCGACGCGTACGAACCAGTTCCAGAGCCTGATCGCGGATAGCCCTCGCACGCTCCATATCAGCTTCCCGCTCCGCATCAACAAGAAACAGACAAGGGTCGTCCGGAACATCCCCAAACATAATAGTTCCAACCGGACGAACCTGCTTCTCTCGAACCGTAACCTCCTTCTGAGCCTGGCGAGTAAGACGGCGACTGGTGTCGAGCTGTTCCGAGATCATAGTATCGATGAAAGAGGGAACAGAGCGCGGAATACCCAGCCGACCCGGACGCATCTCATCGAAAATCACGTCACGAGAGAAGTAATACCGACCCTTCGTATCACGACAGTGCCAACCAATGCGGTTCTCGCGGTACCCGAGGAAAACGGCAGGAAAACGACGAGGACCACCATGAACACGCTCCTCAGGCGGGATGATGGGATAGCACAGGCAGCCAAAGACACGAAGATGGGAAACATCTGGCTTAGAACCCACCATGACCTCATAGGGGGTAGTGCCAGTAGGAAGAGTGGATGTAGGCACCCGATTACGAACATAGATGAAACATAAAACCGCATCGCCCCAGTAGGTATCAGAGAGACCAGAATCAGCCAACAGCGCAGCACCGCCCTCCTCGATAACACGAACGTAGCGCTCAGCCTTCCCATTCTGCTGATGAGCATAAGCAGCGGTTACTTGCATGACAGTCCCCTGTGACTCGATGTATGCCCTCATCTGACCCTCCGCCAGTTCCTTAGCCCCATCATACCGCACAGTCTCAACTGCACCCCCACCAACACGCTTCACATAAGGCTCCACCACTTTGTAGAAAATGAGAGCTGTGTCCCGAGTCCGAAGGAGCCCGACAAACCCAAAGTTCGACTTATCATCCAGGATAATGATAAAGTACGCATACCCCTGGGGGGTCTTGACACGATACTGACCACAAATGTCCATGTGCAATAGTTGACCAATGCACGATGCACGATTACCCTTGTGATCAAAGGGGCGCTGAACTCCCTTGCCAACCAAACATGGGACGCAAGACTCCTCCTTGAACCTCCCTTCGTACTCCAAACCCACCACATAGTCGTGAAGAAGCACAGCACGAGTGGCTTCCTGGCCAAGATGACCCAGCCTTCGATGCCAGAGCGACGAATCAACTTTGGGACGGACAAAGGTGAGGGGGTTGTTCTGAATAAATGGAAACGCGGGCAAAGCCACAGCATCCACAGAGGGCGACGACGATGAGAAATAGCAGGACAGGAAGGACAAACGACCACGACGAGCAATAGTGAGGGGTTTGCCAACAGGGTCAGGGAAATGTAGGACCGTACGGTAGGGACCAAACTCAAAACGGAAACCCAGGGTGTCGGCCAGCCCATTGACAGAAAGTAGGTTGATAGGTACGTCCGGCGCATGTAGGCAATCCTTCAGAACAACGGAAACCGTCACCCCCATGCACATGACCTCAATAGGTACATCACCACGACCAGGGGCCTCCAAACGACCACTATTGGCGACAGCAATACCCACAGGTGAAGAAGAGTCGTAAGACGAAAAACAGGAGCGATCCCGAATAATGTGGTGGGTACAACCAGAATCCAGCAGTACGTTGCTATTGATGGACTGAGCAACGAGTGCCGATGCGCATAACTCATCATGGTCGGACGAGATATAAGTGGAAAACCCAGAAGCAAGATGAGCATTGGGTAGACTAGAGTACACGCCATCGTCGTAATGCTCGTCGGGAATTGTATCAACTGGACACTCTGCCTCAACACCTACACCCTCATCATCGTCACCAGGCGACTCAGTCTCCTCGCAAGCCGCAACATTTGCAGCGGCGGCAGGAGTGGGACGACCCTTTCGTGGCGGAGCTAAACCTGCACGACCACCTCCAGCCTTAAAGCATAGGTCCTTCGTATGGCCAACAATCCCACAATTTTCGCAGATATCGGTAGACTTCGGCACAGAAGGAATACGCAAGGACGAGGTTGAAGTGGAGGGAGCACCACTACGAGTGAACAGCGAGTTAGTAAGTTCGCGACTCTGAGCCCGTTCAATGACATCCAACAAGAAACCCTGATCCGAGTCCACAATGTTATCCAGTGACTCGACCACCCCACGATTGAACTCCATGAAAGTCTGAGGTAGTCCACGCAAGAACTGAATCGTAGCGTCCCGCACACTCCATAGAGTCCGATCCTGAATAATCTGCACCCAGCCAGCCTTCCACTTCGACAGATAATCATCCACACGTTTACCGCTGCTGGACAGAGATAGGGCACGCAGATCATCCACAAGCTTGTGCGAGTTCACATATGCACGCGGGGCGAACACACGGATAACCTCTAACAACATAGCTCGAGCAGTACGAATGGGACGATTGCGACCAGGAAGAGGTGGGATGCAAGCCAGAATACCCTTATCCACCTTGGAGACCACCAGATGGTAAGCGAGAGCATCCTGCTGTTTCCACCGCTGGAATAACAAGTGCTCCTCAGGTGTAGCATTAGCTGACACTAGTGGCGCAAAGATAGGAACTGCACTCGTTTCGTCAACCCCACCCCCATAATCGGCCAACTCGTCACAAACAACATGACCTGCTAGACCAGCTGTGTACAGCACCCGCATCATGTCCGAAGTCCACCGAGTCAAAGCCGTAACCGGAAGACCGGACTTGAGGCTCTCCACAGAGCTCAAGAGCGACATACAGTTGCTCATTGTGGATACAGGGGGTTGAGCAGGTGGTGGTGGCGGCAGCTGATACGGTGTGTGGTAGGGATAAAATCCAGGCGAATGATAGGACAGTGGACCCAACCATGGAACACCACCCCCATGAGCGTATGCGGGAACACCACCGAAGTTGAGACCATGCTGTGGCGGATAGTATTGAAATTGAGGATACGCTGGAGGAGGAGGAGGAGGATACGCATGAGGTGAAAAACCTGGGTGTGGCGGAGGAGGAGGTAACACAGAAGGATGGGAAGAAGCAGGTTGCGCATGAGACATCAGGTGAGGAGGAGGTTCACAAGAAAAAGAAGGTGCCTGAGAAGCTAGTCGACGTGGAGCAACAGGGTCAGTGACATCTGGAGCGTTGATCGGAACGCCATGTGCACCAGGAGCCTGATATTGATCTAACAACTGTCGTTGGTGCCCAATAACACCATGTGTACCAGAGGCCTGATATTGGTCCAACAACTTTCGCTGATGCTCGATAGTGGCTTGTAACTCGTTTACCAAGTCAGCCTCGCTATGATTGTCGTAGCCAGCAGAAGAACCTGAGCGAGATTCCTCCCGAATGGTATTAAGACCAGTGTCATTCCCCTCCCTAGCGACAGAACCCTGATTTAGCGAAGGAGCAGATCGCCCAGCAGGCGTGGGTGTAAACACGACAGAATCCGAGTGAGAGATCGGAAATTGACCAGAACCCCCAGGAGTGCCAGCGGACTGAACAACGTTATTTGGATCCACATATATGCGGTATCGCTGATACTCGCCTTGAGAAACAGATGTTGCAAAAGGTTGAGAACGAGTATCTGGCTGATGAGGAGGTGGATCCCGGAAATTAGGTGGAGGGGCATTCCCCGAGATTGGTGTAGGATACATTATGTGATCACTCCGTGGAATCTGATAGGATTGTGAAGACATCCTGAATAAGAAGTAATAAAGACCGCCTAGGCGAGATCCAAGCGAACAAGGAAGTGCGCAAATCTTATCTCGACCGCTCAACCGGGTTATCTTAGCGGGCGGGGCCCATAACCTGTCAACACTAGCACACCGGAAGGGCGAACCTCAGCGTCGAGAAAGAAGACAAAGGCTAAATTTCGAGACATACCTAGCACACCGGAAGGGCGACTAGGCGAATAAGTGTACATGAGTAAATGAATGTATACAAATGAGTAAAGAAGCACTTACACCTCAGCGTCGAGAAAGAAGACAAAGGCTGAGGTGTAAGTGGGAATGAATGAATGTTTAAATACGTGAATGAATGAAGTGTGAATACGTGAAGATGTGATGGGGAGAAAAAGGATGCCTTTCAATAAGCCACTATCGAGCATCAGCGAAAGTTGTTGGACCAATATCAGGCCTCTGGTACACATGGTGTTATTGGGCACCAACGACAGTTGTTAGATCAATATCAGGCTCCTGGTGCACATGGCGTTCCGATCAACGCTCCAGATGTCACTGACCCTGTTGCTCCACGTCGACTAGCTTCTCAGGCACCTTCTTTTTCTTGTGAACCTCCTCCTCACCTGATGTCTCATGCGCAACCTGCTTCTTCCCATCCTTCTGTGTTACCTCCTCCTCCGCCACACCCAGGTTTTTCACCTCATGCGTATCCTCCTCCTCCTCCTCCAGCGTATCCTCAATTTCAATACTATCCGCCACAGCATGGTCTCAACTTCGGTGGTGTTCCCGCATACGCTCATGGGGGTGGTGTTCCATGGTTGGGTCCACTGTCCTATCATTCGCCTGGATTTTATCCCTACCACACACCGTATCAGCTGCCGCCACCACCACCTGCTCAACCCCCTGTATCCACAATGAGCAACTGTATGTCGCTCTTGAGCTCTGTGGAGAGCCTCAAGTCCGGTCTTCCGGTTACGGCTTTGACTCGGTGGACTTCGGACATGATGCGGGTGCTGTACACAGCTGGTCTAGCAGGTCATGTTGTTTGTGACGAGTTGGCCGATTATGGGGGTGGGGTTGACGAAACGAGTGCAGTTCCTATCTTTGCGCCACTAGTGTCAGCTAATGCTACACCTGAGGAGCACTTGTTATTCCAGCGGTGGAAACAGCAGGATGCTCTCGCTTACCATCTGGTGGTCTCCAAGGTGGATAAGGGTATTCTGGCTTGCATCCCACCTCTTCCTGGTCGCAATCGTCCCATTCGTACTGCTCGAGCTATGTTGTTAGAGGTTATCCGTGTGTTCGCCCCGCGTGCATATGTGAACTCGCACAAGCTTGTGGATGATCTGCGTGCCCTATCTCTGTCCAGCAGCGGTAAACGTGTGGATGATTATCTGTCGAAGTGGAAGGCTGGCTGGGTGCAGATTATTCAGGATCGGACTCTATGGAGTGTGCGGGACGCTACGATTCAGTTCTTGCGTGGACTACCTCAGACTTTCATGGAGTTCAATCGTGGGGTGGTCGAGTCACTGGATAACATTGTGGACTCGGATCAGGGTTTCTTGTTGGATGTCATTGAACGGGCTCAGAGTCGCGAACTTACTAACTCGCTGTTCACTCGTAGTGGTGCTCCCTCCACTTCAACCTCGTCCTTGCGTATTCCTTCTGTGCCGAAGTCTACCGATATCTGCGAAAATTGTGGGATTGTTGGCCATACGAAGGACCTATGCTTTAAGGCTGGAGGTGGTCGTGCAGGTTTAGCTCCGCCACGAAAGGGTCGTCCCACTCCTGCCGCCGCTGCAAATGTTGCGGCTTGCGAGGAGACTGAGTCGCCTGGTGACGATGATGAGGGTGTAGGTGTTGAGGCAGAGTGTCCAGTTGATACAATTCCCGACGAGCATTACGACGATGGCGTGTACTCTAGTCTACCCAATGCTCATCTTGCTTCTGGGTTTTCCACTTATATCTCGTCCGACCATGATGAGTTATGCGCATCGGCACTCGTTGCTCAGTCCATCAATAGCAACGTACTGCTGGATTCTGGTTGTACCCACCACATTATTCGGGATCGCTCCTGTTTTTCGTCTTACGACTCTTCTTCACCTGTGGGTATTGCTGTCGCCAATAGTGGTCGTTTGGAGGCCCCTGGTCGTGGTGATGTACCTATTGAGGTCATGTGCATGGGGGTGACGGTTTCCGTTGTTCTGAAGGATTGCCTACATGCGCCGGACGTACCTATCAACCTACTTTCTGTCAATGGGCTGGCCGACACCCTGGGTTTCCGTTTTGAGTTTGGTCCCTACCGTACGGTCCTACATTTCCCTGACCCTGTTGGCAAACCCCTCACTATTGCTCGTCGTGGTCGTTTGTCCTTCCTGTCCTGCTATTTCTCATCGTCGTCGCCCTCTGTGGATGCTGTGGCTTTGCCCGCGTTTCCATTTATTCAGAACAACCCCCTCACCTTTGTCCGTCCCAAAGTTGATTCGTCGCTCTGGCATCGAAGGCTGGGTCATCTTGGCCAGGAAGCCACTCGTGCTGTGCTTCTTCACGACTATGTGGTGGGTTTGGAGTACGAAGGGAGGTTCAAGGAGGAGTCTTGCGTCCCATGTTTGGTTGGCAAGGGAGTTCAGCGCCCCTTTGATCACAAGGGTAATCGTGCATCGTGCATTGGTCAACTATTGCACATGGACATTTGTGGTCAGTATCGTGTCAAGACCCCCCAGGGGTATGCGTACTTTATCATTATCCTGGATGATAAGTCGAACTTTGGGTTTGTCGGGCTCCTTCGGACTCGGGACACAGCTCTCATTTTCTACAAAGTGGTGGAGCCTTATGTGAAGCGTGTTGGTGGGGGTGCAGTTGAGACTGTGCGGTATGATGGGGCTAAGGAACTGGCGGAGGGTCAGATGAGGGCATACATCGAGTCACAGGGGACTGTCATGCAAGTAACCGCTGCTTATGCTCATCAGCAGAATGGGAAGGCTGAGCGCTACGTTCGTGTTATCGAGGAGGGCGGTGCTGCGCTGTTGGCTGATTCTGGTCTCTCTGATACCTACTGGGGCGATGCGGTTTTATGTTTCATCTATGTTCGTAATCGGGTGCCTACATCCACTCTTCCTACTGGCACTACCCCCTATGAGGTCATGGTGGGTTCTAAGCCAGATGTTTCCCATCTTCGTGTCTTTGGCTGCCTGTGCTATCCCATCATCCCGCCTGAGGAGCGTGTTCATGGTGGTCCTCGTCGTTTTCCTGCCGTTTTCCTCGGGTACCGCGAGAACCGCATTGGTTGGCACTGTCGTGATACGAAGGGTCGGTATTACTTCTCTCGTGACGTGATTTTCGATGAGATGCGTCCGGGTCGGCTGGGTATTCCGCGCTCTGTTCCCTCTTTCATCGATACTATGATCTCGGAACAGCTCGACACCAGTCGCCGTCTTACTCGCCAGGCTCAGAAGGAGGTTACGGTTCGAGAGAAGCAGGTTCGTCCGGTTGGAACTATTATGTTTGGGGATGTTCCGGACGACCCTTGTCTGTTTCTTGTTGATGCGGAGCGGGAAGCTGATATGGAGCGTGCGAGGGCTATCCGCGATCAGGCTCTGGAACTGGTTCGTACGCGTCGCAACCTGTGTCCTGGCAAGGATGTTCCTGAGGTGTCTGACGAGCTTTTGGCATCTTACATGGCTCATCAGTACATCTCCCGTACGGAACCTGACCTTGGATCGACTCTAGCAGATGTTGAGGAGGAGGTGATGCGTGAGGCTTGTCTTGCAGCTCATGTCTCGGATAAGGAGTCCTGGTCTTTGGCTACGTCGTCTTTTGACTTGTCCAAACCTCCTGCCACGTATGCGGAAATGATGTTGCGGCCTGATCGTGCAAAGTGGATTGCAGCATGTGAGAGAGAGATTGCGAGTTTGAAGTTGATGGGAGCTTTTCGCCCAGAACGTTTGCCTCCTGGTCGGCAGGCTATTAAGGTGAAGTGGGTGTTTGCGTACAAGCGGAATCCTGATGGGTCCATCATCGATGGGGGTGAAAAGGCAAGGCTGGTTGCGAAGGGTTTTAGCCAGCGGCCTGAGGACTATGGTGAGGTGTCATCTCCAGTTGCACGCACATCATCTATTCGTGCCATTATGGCTCTCGCTGCCAGGGATGATATGGAACTGATGGCTATGGACGTGAAAACAGCATTCCTTCACGCGAAGTTGGATAGGGACATCTATGTCGAGCAGATTCCGGGGTTTCCGCTGGCTGATCGTACCCTGGTGCTAAAGCTTCTTGTCGCCTTGTATGGTCTCAAGCAAGCCGCGTTTGAGTTCTATCAGCTTATGCGGCGGGTATTGGGCGATATGGGTATGCTACGGTGTGAGGTTGATCATGCAGTTTTCTTTGGTGAATGGACAGCCCCTCCTGACCCCTCTATACCTATGCCCAAGGATGGTCGTCCTTTGCGACTGCTTTTTCCCATTCATGTTGATGATGGTGTTGGGGCAGCGTCTTGCAGGGGTCTTTGGACTTGGTTCATTGGGCGTCTCCGCAATCACCTTGACATCAAGGATTTGGGTCCGGTGGAGTTGTTTTTAGGTATGCAAGTGTTGCGGGATCGTGCTGCACGTCGGCTGTGGTTATCTCATCGATCGTTCATTGTTGAACTACTCCAAGACTGGAACATGCTGGAATGTCGTCCAGTATTGACTCCCCTCGAGCCTAATGTCAACCTCTTCGCACTTCCTCCCGCACCTGCCAATGCTCTTCCGGATATCAAGGATAAGGACCTTGTGGTACGATACCAAAGCTTGGTTGGGAGCCTCACTTATCTAGCATGCACTACTCGACCTGATATTGCGTTTGCTGCAATGGCTCTTGGTCAATTCAGCTCCAAACCCTCTCGTGCACTACTACTGGCTGCGAAACATGTCCTTCGTTATCTGGCTGGAACTCAGGATCATGCGCTGGAGCTGGGGGTGCGACACTCTTCTACTCCCCTTCCTTCCTCGATGACTTCGTTTACCCAGTTTGTGGGATGCTCCGATTCGGATTGGGGTTCAGACTCATCTGATCGTAGAAGCGTTTCTGGATTTGCTTTCTTTTATGTTGATTCCTTGATCTCATGGTCCGCCGTCAAGCAGCGTTCAGTGGCTCTTTCCACCACAGAGTCGGAGTATTACGCGCTTACACACGCTACCAAGGAGGCTTTGTGGTTACGACTTTTTCTTTCTTTTTGCAAAATGGACTACCCTTCTACTACTACCGTTCTTTCTGATAATCGGGCCGCAGTTTCTTTATCCGCAGCTCCTTCTGTTTCTTCGCGTTCTAAACATATTGATATTAGGTACCATTTTATACGCGAACATGTCGTTAACGGCGTGATCGAAACCCTTTGGATTCCTACTTCTGATAACCCAGCTGATATTTTCACTAAATCCCTTGCGTCTCCCACTTTCCTTCGTCACCGTTCTGTCTTGCGTCTCACTTTGCCTTTTAGTAATAGTAACACGGACTCTTCTGCTGTCGCGGATTTGGATACTAAATGATTCCTTTGTCTCATTTTTTCTTTTCTCTCTTCTTGTTTTTTCCTTTTTTCTTTGTGTTTTTTTTTTTTTTTTTTTTTTTTTTTCCCTCTTTCCTGTGATGGGTTCGTTTTTCGTCTGTGGGGGTGTGTTGAAAGGCATCCTTTTTCTCCCCATCACATCTTCACGTATTCACACTTCATTCATTCACGTATTTAAACATTCATTCATTCCCACTTACACCTCAGCCTTTGTCTTCTTTCTCGACGCTGAGGTGTAAGTGCTTCTTTACTCATTTGTATACATTCATTTACTCATGTACACTTATTCGCCTAGTCGCCCTTCCGGTGTGCTAGGTATGTCTCGAAATTTAGCCTTTGTCTTCTTTCTCGACGCTGAGGTTCGCCCTTCCGGTGTGCTAGTGTTGACAGCGTCTCTCCTTCGTGTTAGACTGGTGCTGGCACCGGTCTTTTTTCTTTTTTTCTGGAACAATTATGCAATTTTTTTGTTTGTCCTTCATTCTGACTGCGTCTTCCGCAGACATGGATCTGACAGTGAAGATGTTGAAATCTATTTATTGGACGACGAGAACTAGCTAATCTTTCTTATAAAGGATGTTGAATGCGACAAAAAACCTGGCAGAGTCCTGAAAATAAGAAAACCCCTTTGCAAGGAGATTTGATGAGACCCTAAACATTACTAATGTGCCTCAGAAGGTGCGTCAATCACAAGTAAAAAAACCCTTTTACCTGAGGGGTTTTCACTCCCTCAAATGAGGTTACGACGAAACCCCCTAGATAACCCCTTTTTTTACCTCCCCCCGAAGGGGTTTTTCTCCCCTGTACAACTCCAGGGGGTTAATACCCCCCGAGTTGGGCTCACAGTGGACAGAGCATTCTGTGAGACATTTAAGGAGGTGTTGAAGGTGAGAGTGAGGTTGATGGCACCTTTGGATTTTGGGTACATGGAGAAGGTTGGACGTCAGCCTGAGATGAACTGGGTATCATCGTGGTGGGTATCGTTGCGTTGAATGCTGAGCTGACGCTAGAAGTCGTTGAATGTACAAGTCCAACCCTCGTTAAAGGTCCATTCGGAAATGTGAATAACCTATTTTTCATTAGCACTTGTGCTTTTGACGTTGGCGTTGTCTCCGTCGTCCCTGTGGAACCTTGACCTAGGATGAGGGTATGCTGAGACAACGATAGGTCCCCTTCACTCTCTCCTTCGACCTGAGTCTCCTCACCCACCACTGACTGCATATCTTCATCATCATCCTGGCCCTCCGCTCCTCTCTCCACATCCACCTTGTTCCCCACCACATCCTCACAGAATTTCGCCCTATCCTCATGCCTTACTGGAGCATGAGCACAGAAATTGCACCACCATTTTCTGAGCTTGTAGAGTGAGGACCTGTCGTTGACGTCGTTCATGAGAATTACGGCGTCTGTACATATGAAGAATGCGCCGGATAAAGACGAGAAGCGTTCTTGGCAGGCAATGCACTGTGTTGTTATGACGGGACAAGTGGGTGTGTGTCAGCAGAGAGTCAATGAAGATAAAGAGAAGCATAAATGTGCAGAGGCGTTACGAGAAGGTTTGCAATCACGATAAGAAACGCACCCATACATATCTGTAATACCAAATCCCCACCATCAGGACTTTGTATTTTTTTGTTGATAAAGTCAACGCCAATTGTGGGTCAATAAACTGTTGAAAAGAGTCCACTGATGTACTAAGTAGATGTCCAGCGTTTGTTATTTTTTTGATATCAGGTTGTCATAGTCTTAGTCATGGCGAGGGCATTCGTCAGGACGTTGTCCACTGTGGATAAATGGGATGATATTCAGATTTCGGGTAGCAGAGAAGTAACAGATCCAGGTTCAAAGGGTTTTCACTGTTATATTCACATTCAGAGTTCATGAAAGTCCGTTAAAGCACTCACCTGTACATGAACAATAGTCTCTGACGCTCCAACGATAGCAAGTTTAATGATCAGTATCACATTGGTTGTGGTTAGGTTAGAGCAATTTCCCGTGCCTAGTTCTTGTTCTTGCTTTCACATTTCTCTATATATTCCTCTAAAATCAGCATATGTGATGAACACATAAGCTCTAGAGCTAGGGGAGGTGGGTTATCGCAAGCAACAGGGGCGGAATGTCGAGGAGAAAGGGGGGGAGAGGAACAGCACAGCCCCCCGGCTTTGCCTGATCCAGTGATGTCATTGGTGGTCCCAAACTGAGACGCGTTTGGGATGCTTGGCGAGTTTGCCAGTTTCAATTTGTTGGCTAGACGTGTGACAGCTCCCTCGCGAGGCGCGAGGGCCTCGTCGAGGGACCTGGAAAGCGGGTTTTTCCGGCCCGATGTTATTCTTAGGATCGAAAAAGAACCTCTGATGCCATCAATTTCCTTTTTGGTTTCGACTTTGGAGGCCACTACAGAGTAAAATCATAATAAAATCATCCTTATTACAATCTATCATGTCCCTCCTCCTACCAGATGTACGGAAACAGCTTGAATTGATCCGAAATGCCTCTGATTCTGAGATCCAAGGCCTAGCAACGGAGAACTTACCAACTGAATGGCTTCTCCACGAATTTCTCAACACCCTTCCCTTATCGGAGAAGATCTTCGGCCTGCGTATCAGCCTGATCTGTTGGATTGCGTCATCTAAAAGCCAAGTTCCTTGAGAAATGCAGTTGAAGGTAATGATAGCGGAGTGTTTCTACGGGAAAGATGTATTTGTATCCGCTGGTACTGGTAGCGGAAAGTCTTGAGATGTAGACACTGCTGATGCTGCACTAGCAGTCTGCAAAGCGAAGACATCTTGTACATGTGGAGTGGCTGCAGGTTTGGAGGTGTGTTTTCGCCCAGATCAGGCTCTTGTAGACGTCCTAGCGTGTAGCAATTGTACATGGTGGGTATCAAGTGGTTTCCTTACTCCTCGTTACCCTTTATATGGGCTCAATTCTCACTGCGCATCCATTTTAGATCCCACAGTGAATGCGCGTGCTCACCAAATCAAATGTGTGCGCACTTTGATGCGTCGCTCTCTATGTTTGCATGAAACGAAAAAGGAAATTGATGGCATTTTCGATCATAAGAAAAACATCAGGCCGGGAAACCCCGGTTCGCCAGTCCCTCTATGAGGCCCTTGCGCCTCGCGAGGGATGGTCACCAGTCTATTTGTTGGCAGTGGCAGATGTGTTGGCGGGACGTGATGAAGTGTGATGTTTGTGAGCTGAGAGCAGGGTACTGGCAGTGGATCGTCGGACAGTGCTGGGAAACAGGGGTGATTAGATTTAGTTGTTGACGTGGTGGCTGTGTCTCCACCTGTTCTTTCCTTTCAACCACCACCACCACAGCACGTTGCATGTCCAAGCACCCTTTCTGTTCATTGTCGCCCTCGTTTCACCTATAATGTATTTGTCCATGTCCATACCTAGTTCTGAATCTTCCTTCTGTCGACTCAATATCGTTCAATGCTCAACCTTTCACTCTGATTCCATCGTGATCGTCGTCTGCCTCGTGTTCTTGTGTTGCCTCTTTATCCTGTCAGTCAGTCCCAATTTCCTCTTGCTGTTTCGTGTTGCTGATCTTATATGACGTAGGAGACATCTTTGTACTCCCTGCTCCAATCCTATTTGGCATCGTCTCTCCATCATCCAGTCCCCCACCAACGTGTGCCTGCTAAATCTATTCTCGCTCTCACACATGCCGCGTGTATGCCTGTCGTGTCTGGCACGAGCATTGAAATGAATTCACCTTTTCCCTGATACGGTGATCTGACATTCCCTACTGCATCCCTTTGATATCGGTCAACATACCCACTTGGATCTCTGTGCCTTGTTACTTGTGCTATCAGTCTGGTGTATTACTGTCGTGCAAGAGCTTATCATCCCCACTCCTTTGCTTTTCCATCGGGTTTTCTCGCGCAATTTTTTGCTACGATTGCTAGCTTGTATCGGTATGTGATCATGCCTACCATGTCGCCACTGCTCTTACAATCCGCTCTTATCAGCTATCTCAGGTGCGCCCTCAAGGGATTCCGCTGCTACTATGTGCTTCAATCGCGTCTTAGACTTCTTGACCTCGTCCTGGTGTGTGGTCTCATTTCATCCTTATCTCCTGACGATAAACTCATTCTTTTCCTTCCCTCCCCATCTCATCACCCTCAACGACGCCTTCGCCCCAACACTGATCCTCACAAACTTTGACCATCCAAATTTTTTTCACCAACTCGACTCTTTATACATTCTTCTGCGCATACAGACAGACCGTGATCCTGATTTCCCCCTAGTCGTGTTTTCTTAGAGCTGGGAACATAGTGGAAGTAAAGGTAGGTCCTTTCCAAAGCACATCACGCCCATGTCAAGTCGCTCATTATGCTCGACCAGGCGACTCTTTGTTTCTGACCGTTAAGATCCCGCATACATTTTCAATCGCTTATGAGGCTACTCACGACGATAGATGGAATAAGTCCTGGATTCCGGTATGTATGCCTCAAAACATCGACGAAAAAATAAATATGCTAATCGTTAGACGTGATCATAGGATATCGGACACACACCTCCACGCGCTTCGCTAGGTCCTGCCAGTTGACAGAAGTCGTCCGTATATGCGCGATTGGAGGGTGAATTGGCGATATTGCACTAGTGGCTACCACTTTTTATTAATAATTCAGGACAGTTGCCCTGTGGACGATAATACCACTTGCCCTGTAATTTATGAAATGATGAGTGCCCTGTTTTTTATGATAATGCCTCAGGTAACTTTAGTGTGCGATTTCATAGATATTATCATAATTGTCAGGCCCATTTTCATAGCAACATTTTATATGCTATAGACATTTTCATGCTGCCCTTGTGATGTTCATGCAATATTATTATCGTTTTCATGATTATGCTGATATTTTCATGATTGGTAGGGTGATATCTTTATCAATTTCATGATTATGCCTGACATTTTCATGATTGGTAGGGCGATATTATCATGGATTTCATGATTACTAGGGCGATATTCTTCTTGATTTCATAGATTCCCTTGATCTTATCAGTGCATTTTCTTATCAAATCAGGGCAATTCTAAATATAGAATTGCTATAATATGACATCATTAGATCAGATCACTATTATCTCCGCTTTTTTTGGACCCTTATCTCATCCATCAATTACATCAAATCAGGGCTCTGCCCCTGTTGCACCCATTATTTCTAGCATTTATTACACCGCTTTTCCAGCCACTTTATATGGACATATATATACCATTAGAAAGCTACAATTGCCTACTATTTGATTCTGAATTTTATTTAATTAAATTCCTGCAGGGGAGCAGCCAATTCAGCTCCGCTTTTTCCCATCAATTTAGCCCCTATTCATTTATGCTACCATTCCTGCTGCATTTGCACCGCTTTTTTGGCACTTTTTCTGGTGCACATATATACCATTAGAAAGCCCTAATTGTCTACTTTAAGAATATGCCCTCAGTTTTACAATAGCCCCACTAGGGACTGCACTATTTAGCTGCGCTTTTTGGGTATTTAATTAGCCCCTATTTTGAATCAGCATTGTTCCTGCTCCATTTTGCACCGCTTTGGTGCAATTATATATGGACATATATATATCACCAGAAAGCTACAAATGCCTAGATTAAGAATCTGAAATCAGAATATAAATGTTGTGTCTAGGGAGGGAGCAATTGCATTTCGCATTTGGGTATTAGAGCGTGGGAACACCCTTAATCACCTCTTCTCCTCCTCCTCCCACCGCTTTTTTGCCCTCATTTCTCCACATCCACTCCACCCCTCGGCCTATAATTTGGCATGGAGGTGTAGGTTATGTATTATAAACAGTTTATGCAGTAGGAACCCAAGGAGACCGCTATGAATGCAGCTATTCTGCATTTAGTCTGTTTTTGCTGCTAATTCTGCCAAAAGAGGACCCAATAGTACTCAATAACTCGCATTTTGTCCAGGATAAAGTCATGGATATATTTTATAACATCAATACTATTGTTCTGTACCATGTATCATGTGTTCACAGTTGTAGACCATATAGAAACAGCCATATGCTGTCTCACAGGTTCCCCATATACTATATTGGGTATATCTCTACCATTTCTGACCGCTTTATAATGATGAAAAATGTCGTTCAATCGCCTCAGGAATACCTACAAAACAAGGGGTACTCGCAGCAAATTCTGAGCACTTCTCAAAAATGACTGTTTTTCAGCTGATAAGCCATTTGTACAAGATCTGCATTGAAATAATTTAATCAGACCTCATGGAGACGAGGGTATACACTGTTATTGATGTTTACAAAAGATTTGAGAACATTTGAGTGAGTGTGGAAGGTAGGAGACACAAATGGGTGCTGGAATGCAGTTTGATGTAGTGTGTATGCTCAATGAACTGACAACAACTAGTATTCTCCTCAACTGTTTCTCTCGTTCTATGAGCTACACTTGACCAATCTCTTTCAAACTTTTTTTAAATTGAAGATATATCAATTCTAAACACATTTCAGGTGTATATTGGCACACAGACCGTGGTACCACCATACAAGAGTCTCAACATCTCCTCCTGACTATCTGTGATTGATGCTGGATATGCATTATGCTATATCTTCATGGGGAGAGATCAGATTTCTATGATGAAGCACACATTTGAAAGGTGTATACAACTGCGGTTTATAAGATCCGTCCACAGGGCAACTGTCCTGAATGATTAATAAAAGTGGTAATCACCAGTCGATATTGAGGAATGCAACAAGGGAGTGCACATTCGGTTAGCAGCTCATGTCTTTTTTATTGAGTGCTGATTGACCCATCGCTGAATCTTCACAGGTGTCTCCTCGCACAATGTCGCACTATGTTGAATTACCCATCGCGCTCTACTCCGTGCTCAAACGCGCACTCAAACGCTCTTCTGTTCCGTGATGCATGTTCGTCATTCGTCCTATACCTGTACTTACCTCTGGTACTCCCCACCTGCTATGTACAGTTTCCCTGTCAGTCACATTAACATCCATCATATTCAATCACACCATGCTTGCTCTCCTCTAATGCTGTCGCTCTACCTCTCACTCCGTGGTTCAACCCTCCTCCCACAGTTTGTTCACGACTATACTATGCAGGGGTGAACTCTGCACATCCCAGGTCCCGTAGGGAAGGTGCGAAGGGTGTCAATGAATGGCTAGATCCCGTGCTTGGTAGGTTTTCTAACATATCCTTGCACACTGTCTCATTATCATGCGCTGACGACACATCCCTTTCCCCAGCTTCGCCATCTCGCAGGCTCTTATCTCTCACCTGTGGAACCCTTGAGAGCGAGATCGCTGCCTTGCAGATTGGCGCCATCTGATTGATAGGTGGGTTTCCTGCTTACGCGTTGTTTTCCTTGGTGATGACGATGTTCATGATTGCTTTCATTCCTTTCAGGCTTCTCTCCGCCATTATACACCTCGCTCCTTGGTACCCTCACCTACCCTCACTGATGATGCTCACCAAAACAACGAATCTACATGACCTAGATCCAACATGGTACATAGGAGACTTAAATGAAGGACGAGGGATTTTTGAACGTGGAGCGACGTTCGTGGGTTCAATAGCGTTGAGCACTAGCAGTAACATAGGCGGACGCGAGGCAATAATTATATACAATGTTGTATGATAAATCCAATGCATTCTGCTTTGAAACGCGAGCGTGAAGAAGTCTGAACGTTGACAATGAGAACTACAGAGACAAGACGGAAATATGTCGGATTTGATCAAATCTGATCTATTTCTGTCATTGACACCGTGCTTGTCTCGTGGCTGATTAACAGGTGGAATGCACGAGGTAATCAGATTCTGTGAAGACAGGCACAGCTGCCCATCGTTTGTTTCTTCCTCCCATCATCTCGCGCACTTTGTCTACTTGACCAGTATCTCTATATCTTTTCCTTTTGCTACCGAATTCTGCACTACAATGGCCACTACTTCGAAGATGGAATACAAGACGATCGAAGTCACTGGGTCTGTTTCTGTTGAACAAGTAGACAGCGTACAATGTTCTTGCCGGAAGGTGCTGTGAGTGCATGGGAATCGGGGATGTTATCACATATTTCTAATCCTCTCACGACCACAGAATTATGGGTCCAACCGGGGCGGGTAAAAGCTCCGTGCGTATATGGCATTTAGTACTGCATGCCAAAAATATTAATCAGAATTTAAACTCGCTCTAATTTTGTTCTCCGTGTCTAGTTTATCGAGGCCCTTGGCCTCAAGGACTCTGCAAAGATATCCATTAACGGTCTCGATGGATTCACACAGGGCATATCCACCTACAAATTGAACAATGTCATGGATAGTCATCGCAATCCAATTTATCTTGTGGACTCGCCTGGCTTTGCAGATACGAAAATATCGGAGATGGCCATTGTCTCCATGTTACAGAAATGGATTAAAGACAATAATAGGTGAGTCCAGCTTCTTCTGCTTACTGTTCTGTTCTGTGGGTTTCATTGATTTTCATTGCATTGCAAATGACCTGTTTGCTTTATTAGTCTATTTTCTTGCATTTTATACCTGACACCAATTACAAGTACTCGCCTGCCTGGCACCCAGCGACAGGTGCTGAAGACATTCAATGCCCTCACTGGTGTCAAAACAGCAAAGAATGTATCAATAGTGACAACAATGTGGGACAATATAGGGGGTGAGCATGCAATGAAGCATGCAGAGCAGAACTATCAGCAGCTTCAGAGTGATATATGGAAGGTTGTCACTTTCTCATTCATTTGTTCTCAATTAGGAGCTCACTTATCTATTTAGGATTTTGTTGAAGAAGGGTCTCAGATGATGCAGTTCCATAACACAGAGGAATCAGCACTGTCAATCCTCGATCAAGCTCTCCAACATGGAATTTATGACAAGTTCTCCATTGAAGATCATCAAAATTTCATCAAAGGAAGTCCATTCGAAGCCAACCTCCTCACTGACCTCCAAGACCGAATTCAGAATCTAAAATTGGAAATCACCAACCACAAATCTGATCTGGTTCAAGCTGAAGCACAGAATGATGTACTGGAGCTTGATGATTCAGGTCTCCTGCCTCCCCCCCCCTCTCCTCCCTCTTGCCTCCCCTCCCACTGATTCCGAACCTCACAATATTGCAACTTCCAGCATCTCTCAATCTGTCAAGGAAGATGTCCAAGCTGCACTGCAACTTCCCACCCCAGCACTACTATGTACATGCCTCACTCTGTGTCCTCTGCAATTCCTTTTGTAGTGCCTGATCTCAATATACATTCAATGCTTTATTTATTTTCAGTGAGATTCCTTTATTAAAATTTGCACATTTCAATGCTCTCATTGGATGCACATAAGTATCGTGCACCTTTGTTAGGACACACTGTTTGTTGGATGAGTGAAAATGTCATATTCAGTGTATTCAACATCTTGAAAGGAATGTCATGGATTCACATTGCTGTCAATTTCCGAGCAATGCATTGAATTGTATGTGAAGAATGGACGCACTTGTGTCGGATAGATAACAGTGAGGTGACATTCACAATTGACCTGCAGTCACCATAAGGAGGATGGATGATGTGGCTGTGTCAAATGTCGGTTCTTTCCCAACCACCTCCACAACCAGCTTGTTTGATTCATGGATCAATGACTCAACTCTCCTCCTTCATCCTGCTGCTGAATTCACGTCTCTCACTCTTCATACAATTACAACTCATTTTGAGAGTCCAGCATCCCGAAAATAGGACGTGTTATGCTGAAGGGAGCAATTGTTGTGCGGTTGATTATCCAGAGGTAACTTATAGTGGGTGTCTCCTTTCGTCTTCAAAGACGCATCCTCATTTCTTCTTCTAAGGTATCACCACCATTTGTGAAAATTCTTGATTTTTGGATTTTATTTGCTGTGTTTATGGTTGTAGTTATTGAAGTTGCGACCCCTCATAATTTCACATCGTCATTTTATCTGAATGTCGTATATTTCATCCCTCTCTCACTTGTCTGCACTTACTTGGCATCCCAAATTCTACCGTCAACAATTCCTAGTGTAATTGGCAACTCTGGGCAGGAGGTGTCATCCTTCCTCCTGGATGTCCCTCAGCACTTTTTACTTGTGGCCCTCACGGTTTCTGTCCAGGCCTATCTCAGCTCTGTTGCTTCAATGCTGCTTGTCCCACCTCGCATCCATTACATCTCCTCCTCTCGCGTAGTAGTTTCCATACTTGACACACACATCACTCATCTCCTCACTTCACAGTGTTGAAAAGAGCTTCTGTTGAAATGTCTTCATGAGGTTCTCCACTGCCGGCGTTCGAGGTTTGTAATGACACCGGAACATCAGAAGAGGAATGTGAATGCAACTTGGGCGGATAGAATTAACAGTCAGTTCTTCCCTTCTTGTATTCTTTTTTTATCAAAATCTAACTCATTTTCAAATACCTCTCAGTCATAGTCACTATTAACCTATTGTCACCTTCGCTTGTTTGTTTTGTCCAACATCAAATTACTTCACACACATCCCTTGTACCACCAGAACGACCCAATGATGTTCCCCCTTCAGTCGCGCGCTCCCCCATTATTCATTCATGTCTCATCTCCATGCATGTACTCTGACATATGCCGTATGGTGAAGCCATCACCCAAATGATACCGCTGTTTGACTATTATGATTCCATAATTGCGCTCTGTAGTCTTTCGTTCTTGAGCATTCAAACACCTCTCTCTTTGTCATTTTAACGCGTGGTTTGTTGGAACACTGTAATGAAAGGTTCAATGTTTGCTATATTGTTGTGCCACTGTTGATATTAAGATTCGTTTAGCAAAGAGGAGGCAATGGGGAGATGATGGGAGCTGGGCCGGGAATTTGTAGGGGAGTCGTTCATCCAATGGATATTGTATCTATCCGTTGGATGTGCATAGTAACGGCAAATGATTTGAACACAGAGGTGTTAGTAAGAGTAGAACACACTCGAAATCTATGATCAAATGTGTTGGAAATGGCTCAAATGTGCGTCATATTGATCACCTGTGAACGAGTACATGTGTAGAATAACTTGAAGGCAAGCACCTTTACATATAGATAATACTGAAAGAACACAGAATAAAAAATGAAGCAGGAATATATATATCTTAAAGCCAAGTCGATGAGGAGTTTAGAGGAGGGACGACAATTGTTTACTGACAGTCCCATTAGGTGTCAATGATGTATTGGATCTATGCCTATCCGTCATCAACGCCCTCCGTCCTCACGTCCATCCCTACTCCTCATTCTCCGACGTGAATCTTCCCATCTCTGTGGACTGAGGTTCTCGCTTTGTGCTCCATTGATGATTACTACAAGGAATATTTAGTAGGTAGTGATAGGATTTACGCGCGTACTGTAAAGAAATAATAAGTAAGCCCAGAAATGAGGAAGTCACGACGCTTACCTGAGCTAATACCAACCCGCGCTCAATACCAAACCCTAAGCCCGAGGTCAAGCGCTGGAGTAGGACTAGAACCCACTCCATAATCTTGACGAAACGGGAGCACGAAAGGGACCCTCGTTACCACAGGGGAGGATTAGCAGTGAAAGACGAAAGCACGTGAAACTCACTTCTGGGGTGCGCCAAGACAAAACAAGAGCGCCTAAGTAATCCCTAAACCGGTACAACATAGAGGTGGAACCTGTAAAGCCCGAACGACGAAGAGAGGGGTCAATAGGGGTGATAAGAGCAGGAACCGAAGTCACGATAACGGGCGACGTGTCCGATAAACCCGAGCGACGAAAGGCTATAAATACCAGCATGCATCAACTAGAAAAGAGTAGATTCTGCCCTCGTAAGAGTACGGGTATTTCTAAGAGAAAGTAGTATAAAGAAAATATAAAGAGAAATTGAGAACTTACTTGTGCCCTTGAGTGAGAACTTAAGAGAAAATCAGAGACCTGAGTACGAGAAATCCGAGAGCATTCCGAGAAGTCTAAACAAGTGAGAAAGCTTACTTAGGATAAGTTAGTCGTGCGTTTACTGTTCACCTGCCCAAAACAACTTGCAATTAAATTGTATTTCGTGAACTACATTACTTTACATTTCGGGTCACGATTCAATATCGTTTCCCCGTGTGTTGTGTGTTATACGAAGTGGCAACATATCAGTAGTTCGATGTTTTTCAAGTTGTATAGCGACCCTTTTGCCCCGACTCCGAGGCAACAAATCTCTCCACCATGCGATTAACCCGTTTGCGTGTTAGCAAATTCCTCACGCAGACGCAATGTTACAACGTCATGCTGACTACCTTCAGCCTCAATTTTCGAAGAATGAATCCCTTGGATCCAATGTTGCCTGCTGCCGCTGTGTCGCACCCTCATGTCCCGCTCATCCCAGCGTCTATTTTTCTCTTCATCCTGTCATCTGCCTGCACACCTCGCACTATATTGCGCTTTCGTAATGTATACAAGTCTTTAT